>JBBDGP010004316.1:0-230656 GCA_037952835.1 Lithobates septentrionalis | reverse complement strand
GTCTCTTCCCTCTGGGCTCGCAGTCATTGCCGTTGCCGTCATGCTGAACACCAAAACTAGCTCACAAGAGAAGACGGGTGAGTCAGGTAAGTCTGTGCACTACTTACATTGTTTAGACGAGAGATAGAGAGATACCAATTAACATTGTTTATAAACATCGTTCAGACAGGAGACAGAGAGATACAAAGTAATACTGTTTATAAACATAGTTCAAACAGGTGCTAGAGAGATACAAAATAACATTGTTTATAAACATTGCTCAGACGAGAGATATACAAACATTGGCCATAAATATTGATCGGGACAGGAGATAGAGAGATGCAAAGTAACATTGTTTATAAACATAGTTCAAAAACAGGTGATAGAGAGATACAAAGTAACATTGTTTATAAACATTGTTCAGACGGGAGATAGAAAAATACAAACATTGGTCATATACATTGATCAGACAGGAGATAGAGAGATACAAAGTAACATTTTTATAAACATAGTTCAAACAAGTATTAGAGAGATACAAAATAACATTGTTCAGACAGGGACAGAGAGATGCAAAGTAACATTGTTTATAAACATAGTTCAAACAGGTGATAGAGAGATACAAAGTAACATTGTTTATAAACATTGTTCAGACAGGAGGCAGAGAGATGCAAAGTAACATTGTTTATAAACATAGTTCAAACAGGTGATAGAGAGATACAAAGTAACATTGTTTATAAACATTGTTCAGACAGGAGATAGAGAGATACTAAGTAACATGGTTTATAAACATAGTTAGAGGGGAGATAGAGACATACAAACATTGGTCGTAAACATTAATCGGACAGGAGATAGATACAAAGTAACATTGTTTATAAACATTGATCGGACAGGCGAGAGATACAAAGTAACATTGTTTATAAACATTGATTAGGCGGGAGATAGAAAGATACAAATTAACATTGTACAGGAGATAGAGAGGAACAAAGTAACATTGTTTATAAACGTTGTTAAGGTAGGAGATAGGGAGATACAAAGTAACATTGTTTATAAACATTGATCATACAGGAGATACAGAGCTACAATGTAACATTGTTTATAAAAAATAATCTCATACAGAGATACACAGTAACATTGTTTATAAACGTTGTTTAGACTGGAGATAGAGAGATACAAAGTAATATTTTATACTTCTATATCTACTCTGTTTTATTCACCTGCAGATGAAGGGATGGGCTTCCATCTGTAGATGCTGTCGGTAAGACCCTGTTCACATCTGAGCGAGTTAGAATCACGGGCAAAATCTGTTCGGGTTCCCTTACCGGTAACGGCGGCGGCAGCAGCAGCACCCGACAGCTGATTGGAAACATCAGCCGCGGTGCCGACATCGCTGGACTCCGGGACAGGTAAGTGTCCGATTATTCAAAGTCAGCAGCTGCAGTATGTGTAGCTGCTGGCTTTTCATTTTTGCAGGGGTGGGCGGCGCTCCACTTTAAGTGAAAGTGTAAATCAACCTAACAAGTAGAAAAAAAGTTTGCGTGTTTGTTCGTTTTATACCATGTGTCTATTTAATCCCTTATTAACCCTAATCAGCCCTAATTAACTCCTTCTTCCCCTTCTCCCTTCAACTATTATTTTCCTGCTGTTTTTCCATTTCTATTTTTATTACCCCTTATTATTGAAACTGTTTTCACTTTTATTTGTTTTGTTTGGTAATTTTTTTTTAATGTCACATTTAAAAAAGTGCAAAATAAAAATAAAATTTGTAAATAACTTTGCAATGCTTTGTACCAGAATCCTAATTTTAGTGTCATTTTAAACAGGACAAACGACAGAATACAATGTATACTTTTATTCTACAGCTAAAAAAAATGACACAAACACTGGTCAAAAAAAGTGTGTTTTTTTTTAAGTTTTGCTACTTTTTTCGGCTAAGGGTCAAATAACGTTCATTTTTGCAAGGCAATATAATGAGAAAAAAAGATTTTTTTTTTTTTTTTACTTTAAAAAAACAATGAATGTGTTACTTTATAATCTTAAAGTGGTTCTAAAGGCATAAGGTTTTTTTTTACCTTTTTTTACAATCATTAAAGTTTGTTTTTTTTGTTTTATTAAATAACAAACATGTTATATTTACCTGCTCTGTGCCAGGGTTTTGCAAAGAGCAGCCCCGATCCTCCTCTTCTTGGGTCACCTGGCTCCTCCTCTTCTTTGTGTGCCCCCCCTCGGAGAGCCCATTTCCATGGGGGGCACCTCCCGAGTCCTGCTGCTCCGTTCATTGACACGGACAGCGGGACTCGGCCCCGCCCCCTGGCTTCCGTGTCACTGTGTTTGATTGACAGCAGTGGGAGCCAATAGCTGCTGTGCTCGCCCCCCGCCCCGTCGCTGGAACGATCGGGTTCACGTAAGAAAATGGGGGGCTCTGGGGGGGGGGGGCAGCTGCAGCACAGACGATTTTTCACCTTAATACATAGAATGCATAAGGATCAGTTCACACCATAGAAATGCAGTCCGGATGCGTTCCAGATGCTTTTCTGCATGTGCGTTTTTGACGTGTTCCAGTGCGTTTTTGATGCAGTGCAGTGCTTTTTTTTCCCACTCTTTTTTTCCAAACCTTACATAGGGACATGTGCGTTTTTGACGTGTTTTTCATGTGTTCCAGTGCGTTTTTGGTGCGTTTTCGATGCAGTGCAGTGCTTTTTTTTCCCCTCTTTTTTTCCTAACCTTACATAGGGACATGTGCGTTTTTGGTGCGTTACGGTGCATTTTTGATGCATTTTACAGCGTTCCAGTACAGTCCAGTGCAGGAAAAAATGCAGCATGTTCTACTTTTTTTAATGGAACTGGAATGCACTGGAGCTGCAAGCACTGGTATGAACTATGCCATTGAAACCAATATAACCTACTTTCCATGCATTTTTGATGCAGAAAAAAAACGCACTGGACTGCATGTGTTGTGAACTGGTACGTAAGGTGAAAAACCATGAGACTTTACAACTCCTTTAAGGTAAAAAGAAAAAAACCTTCCATGATCAGCTCCCCCGGGCTCCCCATAAATATTTACCTGGCTCCTCTTTTGATCGTGCGCTGTGCTCATCTGCAGCAGCACTGCTCTCTCTACCTCTTCACACAGGACACAGAGGCAGCAGCGGGAACCATTGGCTCCTGCTGCTGTCAATCCAATCCTGTGAGGAGGGAGCAAGGGGCGGGGCCGAGCCACACTGTGTGTACCTATGGACACAGGCAACCTGGCTCGAAAGTGCGTCAGCCATAGGTGTGCGCAGCCTATTGCATTAGGGCAGGGGTCTCAAACTGGCAGCCCTCCAGCTTTTGCAAAACTACAAGTCCGATGAGGCATTGCAAGGCTGACAGTTACAAGCATGACTCCCACAGGCAGAGGCATGATGGGACTTGTAGTTTTGCAAAAGCTGGAGGGCCGCCAGTTTGAGACCCCTGCATCAGGGTGTGTACCCCGAAGCTCACGCATACATGCATTCGATTGTAAGCTCTTCTGAGCAGGGCCCTCTTGTATTTTATTGTATTATAACTGTATTGTCTCCCTTTTATATTGTAAAGTGCTGCGTAAACTGGTGGCGTTATAATAATGTGTGTATATATATATATAGGGCAGTAGGGCAGTGACAGAGGTTGGTGTCAGTAGAGCAGTGGATGATCTCAGTAGGACAGAGATTGGTGTCAGTAGTTTATTTATTTTTTATTACTTTTTTACAATTCATTTTTTTATTATTTTTTTACAATTTTTTTTTACAATATTTTTTTTTTTTTTTCACAATTTTTTCTTGAGCCCTATTTGGGGGGCTTTTGTGAAATATCAGGAGTCTAAACAGACCCCTGATGTCTCACTTTGGAGAAAAACAAATGGAACTGAGGACAAAGATTCCCCAGTCCCTTCCTCTGCAGCCAAGCAGCAGGGGCAAATCTGCGCAGCACAGGGAAATTAGGGGGTGCCCAGGCACACCTGGCACACCCTGTGCGCACGCCTATGGCGTCAGGACAAATGCCCCCCACAGCGCACAGCTTTTGCTATGGGGGCACTCAGAGCAGAGGAGGAGTGGACAGCCCTGGCGTGAGACCCCCAAGAAGAGGAGGTAAGGGGCTGCCCTGTGCAATACCATTGCTCAGAGCAAGTAAGTAGAGATTCCCCAGTCACTTCCTCTTTTCTGGTCCATAGGGGGAATACAGGGGTGAGAGAGAAAGGGGTTAAAGCAGAGTTCCACCCAAAAATAGAATTTCCGCTTTAAGGGAAGGTGACCCCCTGACATGCCAAATTAGGCATGTCATTTTTTGGGGGGGGGCGGAAAGGTTCCAGCTCCCACTTCTTCCCGGGGCTCCGGAATTAAGTTCACCTTTCCCCCTCCCTCTCGGCAATCATCTGGAACATGTCACAGGTCCCAGATGATTGCCCGGCCAGTCAGAGCGCGCCACCCGGCTCACGCATGCGCAGTGCGTGCCCGGCTTTGAAGAGATTATACTAGGAAAAGAAGAGAAGTGCTGAAGTAACAGTTGTTTATATACGGATCTATGGATGTTTCCTGGTGAACCAATAGGCTGCAATCTTATGATTTTTTCATCAATCACATTATGAAATTGTTCTGGATATTTTATAGAAAGGCAACTCCTATCCTCATATTGATTAGTGGTTCCAAATCAAACAATACTACTGCAGTAGGGAACAGACACAAAAGATACACTCCGCATCTTTCCAAAATAACTGTTCTGCTTTATATTTGATGCAATTGAAGGTTTTTATACACGTGATTACGTAGGTATCACATATTTATTACAATTGTACTTTTATGGTAACAAGGGGCGTAACATAGGCAGGCTAATTCTAAATCAGGACTCAAATAAAATGCAAACGTACTGAAAACATTATTAGTGCCGTGTGCAATACATACAAAATAGAATACAATAATATACAGAACTTACAAAATGTCCTTTACAGGATCTATTTATAAAAAAATCAAAAAAAAATCTGCTGTGCAATCCCCTTAGCATGCACACAGCCATCTCACATAATCCCCCATTGTGCCCAATATGTGCCTTTCCTATGATTGTTAGCACCACCTAGAGGCCATAATGAGGTGTTTTCCTGATTGTGGTATTTCAGTCAAATACTGCATTATTGTCACTAGATGGAGCTGACAGTCATTGGATATACACATATTAGACACATCAGGGGATTATTCATGATGGTTTTTTTTTCTTAATTTTTATAAATAGACCCTTAGGAGTTTATGATAACATCGGGGGTTTATTTACCTGTGTCCCAGTTCATGAGTGACCGTAAATGCTGTAGGCAGACCCGTGTCTTCATTAATGTTGCAGCTACGGTGCGCTTGGCACATGCCAGACACGTGGGAAAGACCAAGGGTTTCACATGGGCGGTTCATAGAGGCACAGATGTCTCTTCTGTAGTAACAACAAATGCAGCTATTAGTACCGGCTTCCCATCCATAGTTGTGTCTTCACATTGATCATTTCTGCACTGACTACAGTAGAAAAGCATACGAGTCTTTGTAAGTGGCTGCCCATTTTTCACATTTGTCAATATCTGTAGAACTCAGAGAAAAAAAAATGATGGTTTAGAGCAGAGGTCTCCAAACTACGGCCCTCCAATTGTCCAGGAACTACAATTCCCATCATGCCTGGTTACGTCTGTGAATGGCAGAGTTTTTCAATGGCTCATGGGGAACGTGTCGTTCTGCCACAGCTGGAGGGTCGTAGTTTGGAGACCCCTGGTTTATAGCAACCATTCCGAACCCTGGTTCCAGATGTTCCTTAAGCTGTGGCTAACTGACCTCCCGTTTGATGGTGCCTGGTTAATTTAGGGTCCAAAGCCACTTGGCACAGCCAATGGCTTGACACCAATGATCTTTTTAGCTGTAAGGGTACCATTCTAACCACCACTATATGGGTGACATTCTGCCCAAAGGCCAACAATGACAGGGGCATGCTTCCTATTGACCACGAATTTATGAGCATTCTTCTCAATTACCTCCAATGTAAGGAGCATTCTTCTCACTGACTACCAATGTTATCAGCACTCTTCTCACTGACCGTCAATGTAAGGAGCATTCTTCTCACTCATCACCAATGTAAGGAACATTCTTCTCACTCATCACCAATGTAAGGAACATTCTTCCCACTGATCACCAATGTAAGGAACATTCTTCTCACTGATCACCAATGTAAGGAACATTCTTCTCACCGATCACCAATGTAAGGAACATTCTTCTCACCGATCACCAATGTAAGGAACATTCTTCTCACTGATCACCAATGTAAGGAACATTCTTCCCACTGATCACCAATGTAAGGAACATTCTTCTCAATTACCTCCAATGTAAGGAACATTCTTCCCACTGATCACCAATGTAAGGAACATTCTTCCCACTGATCACCAATGTAAGGAACATTCTTCTCAATTACCTCCAATGTAAGGAACATTCTTCTCACTGATCACCAATGTAAGGAACATTCTTCTCAATTACCTCCAATGTAAGGAACATTCTTCTCACTGATCACCAATGTAAGGAACATTCTTCTCACTGATCACCAATGTAAGGAACATTCTTCTCACTGATCACCAATGTAAGGAACATTCTTCTCACTCATCACCAATGTAAGGAACATTCTTCTCACTGATCACCAATGTAAGGAACATTCTTCCCACTGACCACCAATGTAAGGAACATTCTTCTCACCGATCACCAATGTAAGGAACATTCTTCTCACCGATCACCAATGTAAGGAACATTCTTCTCACTCATCACCAATGTAAGGAACATTCTTCCCACTGATCACCAATGTAAGGAACATTCTTCTCAATTACCTCCAATGTAAGGAACATTCTTCCCACTGATCACCAATGTAAGGAACATTCTTCTCACTCATCACCAATGTAAGGAACATTCTTCCCACTGATCACCAATGTAAGGGACATTCTTCCCACTGATCACCAATGTAAGGAACATTCTTCTCACTGATCACCAATGTAAGGAACATTCTTCCCACTGATCACCAATGTAAGGAACATTCTTCTCACTGACCACCAGTGTAAGGAACATTCTTCTCACTGATCACCAATGTAAGGAACATTCTTCTCACTGACCACCAATGTAAGGAACATTCTTCTCACTGATCACCAATGTAAGGAACATTCTTCTCACTGATCACCAATGTAAGGGACATTCTTCCCACTGATCACCAATGTAAGGAACATTCTTCTCACTTATCACCAATGTAAGGAACATTCTTCCCACTGATCACCAATGTAAGGAACATTCTTCCCACTGATCACCAATGTAAGGAACATTCTTCCCACTGATCACCAATGTAAGGAACATTCTTCTCACTTATCACCAATGTAAGGAACATTCTTCCCACTGATCACCAATGTAAGGAACATTCTTCCCACTGACAACCAATGTAAGGAACATTCTTCTCACTGATCACCAATGTAAGGAACATTCTTCTCACTGACCACCAATGTAAGGAACATTCTTCTCACTGATCACCAATGTAAGGAACATTCTTCTCACTGATCACCAATGTAAGGAACATTCTTCTCACTGATCACCAATGTAAGGAACATTCTTCTCACTGATCACCAATGTAAGGAACATTCTTCTCACTGACCACCAATGTAAGGAACATTCTTCCCACTGATCACCAATGTAAGGAACATTCTTCCCACTGATCACCAATGTAAGAAACATTCTTCCCACTGATCACCAATGTAAGGAACATTCTTCCCACTGATCACCAATGTAAGGAACATTCTTCTCACTGACCACCAGTGTAAGGAACATTCTTCTCACTGATCACCAATGTAAGGAACATTCTTCTCACTGATCACCAATGTAAGGAACATTCTTCTCACTGATCACCAATGTAAGGAACATTCTTCTCACTGATCACCAATGTAAGGAACATTCTTCCCACTGATCACCAATGTAAGGAACATTCTTCCCACTGATCACCAATGTAAGGAACATTCTTCCCACTGATCACCAATGTAAGGAACATTGTGGTGTGATAGGGAGGAATGGTGCCCCATCATTGGTGCCAGTTGTGGATGGAATTGTTCTGGCCCCAGTTTGGAGACCACTGGTCTAGAACTACATACTGTTATGACTAACCTGTCTACAAATAGAGAGGGAAGTTCTGCAGATGTACAGCAAGAAGAATTCAACCCTCATGTGTGAAATGTCAGAATGAATAATACCCGTGCAGCCTACACCAACCAATCCTATTTTCCCATTTAATACAGAAACACAGTGGTCATCAACCCTGTCCTCAGGGCCCACTAACAGGCCAGGTTTGCAAGATAATTGACATACATCACAGGTGATATCATTTGCTGCTCAGTGATTGCAGTATTCTAGTGCTGAATCTCCCCCAAGGTAATACATAAAACCTGGCCTGTTAATGGGCCCTGGGGACAGGGTTGATGACCACTGCAGTAACACATAGAATCTGATTGATGCATGTGGTTTTTTCGTGCTTTTGTAGGCATATCCAGTCACCTGGTAAGAAGAACAGCCACGTCATGGTGTAAAGGGTGATCTTCGCTCTTCATATTGATGTTCTTCTGCCATTTGCAGAAGCTGCGCAGAGAGTTGTCAGCGTGATGAGTAATCTTCAGCTCCTCCTAAAAAAAAAAAAATGAGGAAAGCCCTCCAGTATTATGGATAGAACGCCCGTCTATCATCATACCTTCAAACTAAAGAAAAAACTTCTGCGCTACTATTACTGTAACGGTGCTTCTTAATGATGCTGCAAAAACAAATAGTGAACACCCCTCACTACACATAAACTGAAATAGGTGCAATCGTGATAGATTGTGAACGTGTTTCTGCGCAAACAATATACTGATGTGAAAAAGACTGCTGATTTAAATACAATCCTAGCTGAAATATCTCAAATAAAATGTATAAATAAACATACAGCTCCCCCCCACCACAAAACCCGGTCTATCACATTGCAGTTTGACATTTGTGACAGTTAGAAAAGATTGCAGCTCTTGCAGATTGAAAGCTTATCCATTGAAGGAAGTGACGCCACCCCCAGAGAAGGCCCGGGACGATATTATCACCACCGGATTAAAGCAACTACAGATTCTTTGAAATCTACAGGCACTTTTATTGTGCCATGGAGGTGAGAGTTCTGTGAGCCCCGAGTGGGTGTCCATTTCCACGAACAGTCACTTGATCACCTATCAACATTTGTTCACTCACCAGTCACTATTGTTTATGCTTTTATGTGAATTTAACTACACTTTAGACACTTTGATGCACGTTTGATGTTACTTTATGGACTTTTATTCTGTTTATTTATACATTTTATTTGAGATATTTCAGCTAGGATTGTATTTTTATCATCATACCTTCCTCTATTGTAAACTTTTCCAAAAAAAAAACGTATATTTCTTTGTCAATCCATGAATGTCTATGAATCCTCTATGCATCTGTAAACCCAACTGTATAATTCTCAGTCTGTTCCCCCTACTGGTACCCTAGATGAAAAGCGCGTTACCCCAAAACATTTATTTACTAATAAATGACAAAATGTATGTAATCAAAAAGATTGTATATTATACATGTGGACTGCTGAAAAATTTGTTCGTTTTCGTTTTATTCGTTTTTTAATTTTTTTTATTTTTTCGTGTTATTTGTTACGATCGCAATTCGTAAATTCGAAAATTCATAAATTTGAAAACTCGAAAATTCATAAATTTGTAAATTCGAAAATCCGAAAATAAGAAAGAAAATCCAAAAATTCAAAAGAATAACTAATAATAACGAACTATTAAATTATAGGTATTGGAATTTTCTTTCAAACTTGGCTGTTAGTGAACGTAACAAATACAAATTTATCCGAAATTACGAATTATCTGAAATAACTAATGCCGCATCTAAACAAACGGAATGCTGTTGGTGAGATATCAGTCACAAACAGACCCCTGACACCAACCAACTCATGTTTGAGAGAAAAAAGGGAATTGAGGACACAGATTGTGCAATTCCTTTCTCTGTAGCCTCAGCTACTCTGAAGACTCCTGTTCATTTATAAACTGAAGCACAGTAAACACAGGTTACTATGCAAAGAGTTATCAAGAGACACAGGAGTGATCCGTACCAATCGCTCACTTTGTCTATTCAAAAAAAAGGAAGGGCCGGTAAAACAACATATTTACCGGCCCCTTCCTCCGCTCTCCATCCTGACATATGTACCCACGGCAGCTGGCAGCGCCATGAGTCGGTGGGCAGCACAGTGACAGGGGGGGCAGGCAGAGCAGGGAAGGGATCGGTGCTGGGGAAGCAATTACAATAAGGATGCCCTGTGTCTGTGTCTTTCCCTGCAGCAGCTGAAAGCTGGCGGGACGGAGAAAAAACGGCTTTCAGCTGCTTCATAAAGCCACACTGAGCATGCTACTGTAATTGCCCCTTTGCCCAGCCACAACAGTTCCTCCTGCTGAGACCCATCATGTGCCTGGGCCCCTTAGAGGAGGGCTGGTGGTCCCGCCTTATCGTCAGCCCTGGTGTTGGCATTTCCAAGGCCTGAACCACCAATACAGAAGACCTTTGCAATACGATACTGCACAAAGCAAGTATGCTAACACATTTCAAGGGATATACCCTCTTCACCAGAGCTCTGATGATGGGGGTATATCCCTAGGAACCCATTCTTAGTGCAGTCTAGTATCACAAATATCTTCTTCGGGCCATGGAGGCACCAAGAAATCCAGTCCTAAGGTTAATTAATGCTTGTTTTGTGAGTATATATATATATATATATATATATATATATATATATATATATATATATATATTGTCTTTTATTAATAAATGGTGTTTTGAGGTAATGCACTAGGCTGGTGTTCCCTTTTTGCTGTTTTTTTTCATCCAGAATGAAAAATTTCACTTATCTCAGAAGGGCTGCAAAGTCGCAAAAGGATCTTTGTCACTGTTTTGATTAATCAAGCAACCATCTTCTTACTCTACAAGCCTCTCAGCTCCCAGTCAAGTTTCCTCGCTATGGCCTTTAATACTTGAGTGCTAATGTGGTGTGTGTGCTTTATATTATCCTACTGATAGACTACTCTATGCTCCCTCATGTTTACCTCCCTTAATTCTCTTGTTCCATTGCCCCATTGGCTGATGCCTGTCAATAGATGCTTTTCGGTGTTACCTCCTCATTCTCTAGCAGGATCAGGCGCACAATAACAACGTTTATCCTGTTTCCAATGCTTGCGTCGTGGAAGAGCCCGGCAACCTGCAAGAAGAGATCCCAAATTGTGACTCAACCAGTGAAAGAAGACAGATTCCAAAAGAGTAAAATGGGAAATTGGTTACGGTATCCAAAACAAATATTACCCCATTACCCAAGCCCACAGCACCACTCCAGACCTGCTCCTCTCACCTGTCCATCAATAGACAGACAGGGTGCCGACTCACAAAACTCGTCTTGGCTCACCATCGTGGAGGTGAATAAGAGCCGCACTCTGATCCCCACTCTTCCAAGTATCAACAATATAGCTCCCCCCCCCCCTTGAGGAAGTCACATGATTGTTGATGAAACGCATCAGGGTAGGGCTTGTGACGTCATCATGCCGGTCCAGAAATGACTCTGTCCAGTAACCCTAAGGGGTGATATTGGCTTGAGAGGCTGTGAAGCTCCTTAAGGGGCCAGTGCATCCATACATGCTATATTTCGCTGTGCACAGATTTTAGTGCACTTTTTAATGTGAGTAGTTTTATTGTGATTAGTTGAGTAGGTCGTTTTTTTTTTCCCCTCAAACAAAAAGGTTTTTATTGAGCATAAGAAATAAAACATACATTGTCCAGAACAAAACAAGTACACAAGGTCTGCAGATTTCAACGCACAAAGAATTAATTCATCGTACATCTCAGCTCGCATATTGATAACCCTCTTACCTATGCATTCAAATTAAGCATTATCTGCCATCATAAGGTGCAACCATCCAATTTGGTATTCATAAATTGCATGTTGGATATGCTGTCAAATGCTAGAGTCATAAACCAAGTCCACTGGGGCTAAGCCTGGGGCACCCAGCCAAGGGGACCACAATATGTTGAATTTTCCCCGTTTGCCCCTGTGTTGCTATATGTGTCAGAAACCAAGAATCAGACTGAGACAGAAGTACAGTTAAATCTCACTTGTTTAATAATAATAAAAAAAGGTAAACGTAGTCAAAATATAGCCAGAGTTCAAGAACCGGAACGGATAGTCAGACAAGCCAAAACGTCAGGGAGCCAGAGATGAGCATAGTAGAACAGCAAGCAGGATCTGGAGCCAGAAGGAAGGTCAGCCAAGCAAGTCTTTAAACTGGAACACAGGAGAGCGTCTCTAGAAATGTGACCAAGGCAAAGGCAGAGAACCTCTGGACTGGACGACTTAAGTAGGCAAGACTGACGAGCAGGATATCATCAACAGGTGAGTCACTGTGGAGAGATAGGAGCTGGCAATTCGCCAACAGTTGAGCGGCCAGCTCAGAGAAGGAAGGGCTGAGCCCAGCCCTGACCATAAGCTTCTCTAGGCGGATGGTGTCTGTAAGGAAACCAGTAGAAATCGCTTGGCATGCGCGCACTTACGGCGACTGCAAATGCCCGTACGCACTTATGCGCATGCACGGTGACCTGCGTGCACGCACAGGAGCGCGTCCCTAGTGTCAATTGGTGCCAGATGGCCTACTTAAAGGGGGCCCTGACCACTGATCAGTGCTGACTGGTCTTCAGCTGTGCTCCTGATATCCTGAACCCTGTGATTATCCTGTCTGATACCCGTTGCTGACCTTGGCTCCTGTTTGACTCTGCTACTGGACTCTGTTCTACCTGATCCCTGGCTCTTGAACCCGGCTCTCCATTTGACTCTGCTATACCTGATCCCTGGCTCCTGATCCCGGCTTCCCATCTGACTTGTCTCTGCCTGATGTTCCGGTACCCTGCTGCCTGTCTGTTAACGAACCGGGCTATCCCTGTGACCTTGCTCCCGTGTCCTGCTTGGTTCAGCACTACCATCCGATTGTCTGCAACTACAGTTCTACGACCAGCTGCGACTTCCTGCTACAGGCTTCCGGGTCTTCATCTGCAGGCACTCGTGTTCCTCCTGTCCCTCGGCTGCTTCTGTTTCGCCCTCAGCGGGACCAGGGCTGGAGATACAAGAGAGGCTGACCTTGTCATTTCAGTCTCCCTTCAGGTATGTGACAATGTCACCCATTTGAGTAATCCATTCTTGCATCGTGGGAGGTTCTGTGGATTTCCAGTGTCTCAGAAACATTCTACGGGCCTGGAAGAGAGCTCTAGCAATAGTCTGTTTGGGGATATCTTCTAACAGGAGAATGTCTAGAATACCCAGTAAGCAATGTTTAGGGTCCACTGGAATCTGGACCTGGACAACCCTATCAAGAGGGTCAATGGCCTTTTTCCAATATAAGTGTAACTTTGGGCATCTCCATAAAAGGTGTATCAAGTCCCCATGATCTCTACAACATCTAGTACAGGTGAAATCTGATCTTACCCCCATGCGGGCCAACCTAGTCGATGTATAATGTACCCTAATGACGTGTACACACGAGCTGACTTTTCAGCAGCAAAGGTCCGACGGTCTTTCTGATGGACTTTCGACGGAGTTACCGTGATGACGTACGAAGGGACTAGAATAAGGAAGTTCATAGCCAGTAGCCAATAGCTGCCCTAGCGTCCTTTTTTGTCCGTCGGACTAGCATACAGACGAACGGATTTTTCGAACCGGACTCGAGTCCGTCGGAAAGATTTGAAACATGTTCCAAATCTAAAGCCCGTCTGATTTTCGACAGAAAAGGTCCGCTGAAGGTCCGATGAAGCCCACACACGGTCGGATTGTCCGACGGGTTCATTCCGTCGGGCCAGTCCGGTCGAAAAGTTTGGTCGTGTGTACTCGGCATTAGGATTATATATAACCGTGACAGATGCTGAGCCACATTCAGAGAGGACTGGGGGAACGGCCTGCAGGGCTTCCTCCCACTGCTCTTCCTCAAAGACCCCAACATCCTGCTCCCACTGAGACACCACCTTGAGAGGCAAGTCCCCAAGGAAGAGATTGAGTAGCATGGCATAACAGCATGATATAAAACCTTTATACGTGGTATCCTCAAACAGGTATTTGAAGACAGAGGTAGACTCCAAAGACCATTGATCCACTCCCCTTTGGGCGCTAACTGCACGCTAAAGTTTCAAGTAATAGAAGTGCATAGATGAGGGGAGCCTAAAGTTCCCTCCGAGCTCCGTAAAAGACCTCAATTTTTCATCTCGGAAAATGAGGGACGTATGAAAAAATTCCCAAACTGTTTCCACCTTGTGCCATATTGCAGTTTCGCTAGTTCCGGAAAATAGTTATTATCCCAGATGGGGCTATATCTGGTAAACCCCTGGACACCGAAGTAGGTCGTTTTAATGTGAGTAGTTGAGTAGGTCATCATGCCAGACCAGAAGTGACTCTGTATGGTAACCCTAAGAGGTGACATTGGCTTGAGAGGCTGTGAAGCTCCTTAAGGGGCCAGTGCACCCATACATGCTATACATCATTTGTAGTGCACTTTGTAATGTGAGTCGTTTTTTTGTCTCTTAATAAACGTGGGAAGTTTTGAAATTTTGAACACGATGATGGCCTTTCTTGGTCCTTTATGAGTATAATTGTGAGTGGAGAATTCCATCCTGGTGGTCTGGATAGGAAAGTTTGGAGAATCCCATGCGGTGGATTTGGAGAACAGCCATCTGGAAAGGATTAAATCCCCCTGGTGGGGAAAGGGCATATAGACCGATTTGCTTTATAGGTCATATATTTGAGGTAAGTGGATTGTTTGACTGTTGGAGGTTCAGCACGTTGTGATTCATCAAACAGGATTACAAGGTTCACACGGACACGAAAAAAACTTTTTTCAGAGACTTAATTTGTAACTTTGACACATTTGTTGTTTTAGGATTATTTCACTTTTGAGACTTTATGAAAGGTTTTTACCATTATTAATCTTTGAATATATATATATATATATTTATAATCTTTCTAAGAAACTACACGCACCGGCCACTTTATTAGGTCCACCTTGCTAGTACTGGGGAACCCCTTTTGCCTTCATTCTTGGTGGCATAGAAAAGGTGTTGGAAACGTTCCTCAGAGATTTTGCTCCATAGTGACATGATAACATCACACAGTTGCTGCAGATTTGTCGGCTGCACATCCATGACGCCAATGTCCCGTTCCACCACATCCCAAAGGTGCTCTATTGGATGAGATGTGGTGAGTGTGGAGGCCATTGGAGGACAGGGACCTCATTGTCCAGTGGTGAGATGATTGGAGCTTTGTGACATGGTGCATTATCCTGCTGGAAGGAGCCATCAGAAGATGGGGACACTGTAGTCATAAAGGGATGGACATGATCAGCAACAATACTCAGGTAGGCCGTGGTGTATAAACCATGATCAATTGTTATCAAGGGGTCCAAAGTGTGCCAAGAAAATATCCCCCCCACACCATTACACCGCCACCACCAGCCTGACCCGGTGATACCCCATCCCCCACACCATTACACCCCACCGCCAGCCTGAACCGGTGATACCCCATTCCCCACACCATTACACCCCCACCACCAGCCTGAACCGGTGATACCCCATCCCTCCCCACCATTACACCCCCACCACCAGCCTGAACCGGTGATACCCCATCCCTCCCCACCATTACACCCCCACCACCAGCCTGAACCGGTGATATCCCATCCCCCACACCATTACACCTCCACCACCAGCCTGAACCGGTGATACCCCATCCCCCACACCATTACACCCCCACCACCAGCCTGAACCGGTGATATCCCATCCCCCACACTATTACCCCTCCACCACCAGCCTGAACCGGTGATATCCCATCCCCCACACCATTACACCCCCACCACCAGCCTGAACCGGTGATATCCCATGCCCCACACCATTACACCACCACCACCAGCCTGAACCGGTGATATCCCATCCCCCCACACCATTACACCCCCACCACCAGCCTGAACCGGTGATACCCCATTCCCCACACCATTATACCCCCACCACCAGCCTGAACCGGTGATATCCCATCCCCCACACCATTACACCCCCACCACCAGCCTGAACCGGTGATATCCCATCCCCCACACCATTACACCCCCACCACCAGCCTGAACCAGTGATATCCCATCCCCCACACCATTACACCACCACCACCAGCCTGAACCGGTGATATCCCATGCCCCACACCATTACACCACCACCACCAGCCTGAACCGGTGATACCCCATCCCCCACACTATTACACCCCCACCACCAGCCTGAACCGGTGATACCCCATCCCCCACACCATTACATCCCCACCACCAGCCTGAACCGGTGATACCCAATCCCCCACACCATTACACCCCCACCACCAGCCTGAACCGGTGATACCCCATCCGCTGCACCATTACACCCCCACCACCAGCCTGAACCGGTGATACCCCATCCCCCACACCATTACACCCCCACCACCAGCCTGAACCCGTGATACCCCATCCGCTGCACCATTACACCTCCACCACCAGCCTGAACTGGTGATATCCCATCCCCCACACCATTACACCACCACCACCAGCCTGAACCGGTGATACCCCATCCGCCGCACCATTACACCCCCAGCCTGAACCGGTGATATCCCATCCCCCACACCATTACACCACCACCACCAGCCTGAACCGGTGATACCCCATCCGCCGCACCATTACACCCCCACCACCAGCCTGAACCGGTGATATCCCATCCCCCCACACCATTACACCTCCACCACCAGCCTGAACCGGTGATATCCCATCCCCCACACCATTACACCTCCACCACCAGCCTGAACCAGTGATACCCCATCCCCCACACCATTACACCCCCACCACCAGCCTGAACCGGTGATACCCCATCCGCTGCACCATTACACCTCCACCACCAGCCTGAACCGGTGATATCCCATCCCCCACACCATTACACCCCCACCACCAGCCTGAACCGGTGATATCCCATTCCCCACACCATTACACCACCACCACCAGCCTGAACCGGTGATACCCCATCCGCCGCACCATTACACCCCCACCACCAGCCTGAACCGGTGATATCCCATCCCCCACACCATTACACCCCCACCACCAGCCTGAACCGGTGATATCCCATCCCCCACACCATTACACCCCCACCACCAGCCTGAACCGGTGATATCCCATCCCCCACACCATTACACCCCCACCACCAGCCTGAACCGGTGATATCCCATCCCCCACACCATTACACCTCCACCACCAGCCTGAACCGGTGATATCCCATCCCCCACACCATTACACCCCCACCACCAGCCTGAACCGGTGATATCCCATCCCCCACACCATTACACCCCCACCACCAGCCTGAACCGGTGATACCCCATCCCCCACACCATTACACCTCCACCACCAGCCTGAACCGGTGATATCCCATCCCCCACACCATTACACCCCCACCACCAGCCTGAACTGGTGATACCCCATCCCCCACACCATTACACCCCACCACCAGCCTGAACCGGTGATACCCCATCCCCCACACCATTACACCCCACCACCAGCCTGAACCGGTGATACAAGGCATGATGGATCCATACACCAAATTCTGACCCCACCATCTGAATGTCGCAGCTGAAATCCAGACTCATCAGACCAGGCAACGTTTTTCCAATCTTCTATTGTCCAATTTTGGTGATCCTGTGCCAATTGTAGTCAGTTTCCTGTTCTTAGCTGACAGGAGTGGCACCCGGTGGGGTCTTCTGCTGCTGTAGCCCATCTGCTTCAAGGTTGGATGTGTTGTGCGTTCAGAGATGGTATTCTGCAAACCTTGGATGTAACGAGTGGTTATTTGAGTTACTGTTGCCTTTCTATCATCTGGAACCAGTAGTCTGCCCATTCTCCTCTTACCTCTGACATCACCAAGGCATTTTCCTCCACCCAACTGCCGCTCACTGGATATTTTCTCTTTCTCCCACCATTCTCTGTAAACCAGAGAGATGGTTGTGCGTGAAAATACCAGAAATACTCAAACCAGCCCGTCTGCCACCAACCACCATGCCACGTTCAAAGTCACTTAAATCCCCCTTTCTTCCCCCATTCTGATGCTCGGTTTGAACTTCAGCAAGTCGTCTTCACCACATCTGGATGCCTAAATGCATTGAGTTGCTGCCAAGTGATTGGTTGATTAGCAATTTGTGTTACCGGGCAATTGAACAGGTGTACCTAATAAAGTGGCCGGTGAGTGTTTTACGATTTTCCATTGGAGGTTTCCACCATCAATCACAAGGTGTAATTCATTGATACAATTATGGTATTGGGTCTGTTAATTCATTCATTTTAGTTTAATTTACTGTTGGGAGTTTTGCACCACTTTACAGTATTTGCAACTAATATTTGGAGGTGTCACCACTACTCACAAGCCACAATTATTAATGTATTGTCACATTGTGTGTTTTTTATTGATTGTTACACACATATTGGATTTATTCACCTTACTTACCATCACTGATATATGGGGGGGTTGGGAAAACTGGAAAGAGGTTTCCACCATCATCCATCATGCACTTTTTGAATGCACAGGATATCACCATTAATTAATAATTAATATTAATAGGAAAGTATAAGGTAGCGCTGCACTTTTTTGGTTAGTTTCTGTTTACCTCGGGGTGGGAACACACATCAGTACTCGGCAGCACCTACACAATGTTTAATTAAATTCACTAATAAGTAGGAATAGTAGCGCGGTGGACTTTGCTGTCATATTCAATATAGTTGCAATCATGGTGTCTCCGCCCAAAAGAAACCGCCACCACCTTAACGCGTTTCACCACAAATCGCTTGATTGGAGATCAGAGTGTGGCTCTTTTTAATATATTCCATTAAACAAACCACTTTAACCACTTGCCGACTGCGCTATAGCCAAACGACGGCTACAGCGGGGTCAGCCAGCTCTGGGAGGGGGGCCATATGACGTCCTCCTGTGATCGCGCCCACTGGGGCACGCGGGGTGGCTTGCTCTGTGATCGCTGTATCCTTTGGACACAGCTGATCACAGATCAGGGTAAAGGGCCAATCATAGCGGCCCTTTACCACGTGATCAGCTGTGTCCAATCACAGCTGATCACAATGTAAATACATGCCGGTTATCAGCATTCCTTTCCTCATGCATAAGGAGAGGAGAGTGTCCGGGCTGGGCCCAGCCCTCCCTTCTCTGAGCTGGACGCTCAGCTGTCAGCTAATTGGCAGCTCCTATCTCTCCACAGTTACTCACCTGTTGATGATATCCTGCTCGTCAGTCCTGCCTACTTAAGCCATCCAGTCCAGAGGATCTCTGCCTTCGCCTTGGTCAACATCACAGAAACGATCTCCTGCGATCCTGTTCAACACTTGCTTTGCTGACATCCTCTTCTGGCTCCAGATCCTGCTTGCTGTTCCACTACATTGATCCCTGACTTCTGGCTTGGCTGACTATCTGTTCCAGTTATTGAACTTTGGCTATGTTTTGACTACATTTGTTCTTTTTAGTTTTATTATTAAACAAGTGTGATTTAACTGTACTTCTGTCTCGGCCTGATTTCATAGTTTCTGACAGAGAGCCAGTAACTGGCTTGTGTGTAGGGGGCATCTACACTGATAATCAGGGCACTTTTAGTGTCCTAATTATCAGTGCAGCCTTAACAGTGCTGCCAATCAGTGCCCACCAGTGCTGCCTATCAGTGCCCACCAGTGCTGCCTATCAGTGCCCACCAGTGCTGCCTATCAGTGTCCACCAGTGATGCCAATCAGTGTCCACCAGTGCTGCCAATCAGTGCCCACCAGTGATGCCAATCAGTGCCCACCAGTGATGCCAATTAGTGCCCACCAGTGCTGCCAATCAGTGCCCACCAGTGCTGCTAGTCAGTGCCAATTAGTGAAATTCAGTGCCTCATCATCAGTGCCACCTAACAGTGCCCACCAGTGCCGCCTATCAGTGCCTATTAGTGCTGTCTATCAGTGCAGCCTCATCAGTACCTCCTCATCAGTGCCCACCAGTGCCACCTCATGAGTACCCATCAGTGCAGCCTATCAGCGCACATCAGTGAAGAAGAAAATTTACCTGTTTGCAAAATTTTATAAAAAACTATGAAAATGTTTTTTATTTTATTTTTTTATTTGACAAAAAAAAAAAAAAAACAGTGGTGGCTAAATACCACCAAAAGAAAGCTCTATTTGTGTGAAAAAAATGATAAAAATGTCATATAAGTACAGTGTAGCATGACAGAGTGTCAGCCCTTCCTTCTCTGAGCTGGCCGCTCAGCTGTCGGCTAATTGCCAGCTCCTATCTCTCCACAGTGACTCACCTGTTGATGATATCCTGCTCGTCAGTCCTGCCTACTTAAGTCGTCCAGTCCAGAGGAGCTCTGCCTTCGACTTGGTCACATCACAGAAACTATCTCCTGCGATCCTGTTCAAGACTTGCTTTGCTGACATCCCTTCTGGCTCCAGATCCTGCTTGCTGTTCCACTACATTGATCCCTGACTTCTGGCTTGGCCGACTATCTGTTCCGGTTACTGAACTTTGGCTATGTTTTGACTACGTTTGTTCTTTTTACTTTTTTTTATTAAACAAGTGTGATTTAACTGTACTTCTGTCTCGGCCTGATTTAATGGTTTCTGACACCGAGCAATTGTCATTCAAAGTGTGACAGTGCTGAAATCTGAAAATTGGCCTGGGCAGGAAGAGGGTAAAAGTGCCCGGAAGGCAAGTGGTTAACTATCCTCGAATCACACACTTTGTGATGATACCCCACTTACATTAATATCAGAAACCTAGAACTTTTTTTATAATTTACTCACAATGTGGTCATTATTACCAAACCAGGTTTGCTTATCCTCACCATGTTCATGACGGTCAACACGTAGTTTTCCACGTTGTTACTTCCATGATATTCCACCATCTTGGGATCAGCGACAACCAAAGTCTCCACCCATTTTTCTTTGCTGATGGAACGGCGGGATATTGGGCGCTCTCTATGTTGTTTTTGTGATTGCTCCCAGCGTTCCCTTCTTCTTTCCCATTTATCGTACGAGTCTGGATTCTCTAAGTGAAGAAGAGATTAGAGATGTTACCAAAAAAGCCTTCTTAGGTCTGAGGCACTGGATTCAGATCTTTGGGGGTTCTGGCCCTGCATTCATCTGCCCACCTGAGGGCCCAATCACATTGGTCGGTTATCTATGGGTTTTAGGGCTTGGCAACCAATTCCCACCTGAGGGCCCATTCACATTGGTCAGTTATCTATTGGTTTTATTTCTTGGCAACCACTGCCCACCTGAGGGCCCATTCACATTGGTCAGTTATATATTGGTTTTAGGGCTTGGCAACCACTGCCCACCTGAGGGCCCATTCACATTGGTCAGTTATCTATGGGTTGTAGGGTTTGGCAACCACTGCCCACCTGAGGGCCCATTCACATTGGTCAGTTATCTATAGGTTGTAGGGCTTGGCAACCACTGCCCACCTGATGGCCCATTCATATTGGTTAGTTATCTATGGGTTGTAGGGCTTGGCAACCACTGCCCACCTGAGGGCCCATTCACATTGGTTAGTTATCTATGGGTTGTAGGGCTTGGCAACCACTGCCCACCTGATGGCCCATTCACATTTGTCAGTTATCTATGGGTTGTAGGGTTTGGCAACCACTGCCCACCTGATGACCCATTCACATTGGTCAGTTATCTATGGGTTTTAGGGCTTAGCAACCACTGCCCACCTGAGGGCCCATTCACATTGGTCAGTTATCTATGGGTTGTAGGGTTTGGCAACCACTGCCCACCTGATGGCCCATTCACATTGGTAAGTTATCTATGGGTTTTAGGGCTTCTTTGATGTACAGTGGGTCTACGGTGAATGGCTTTTCAAGGGGGGAATTTTGACAGGCAGTGAGGAAGCAATATGTCACCTCCTCAACATCTGTTTTAACCCCTAAAAACCCACACCACCGTGACGCAACCACACGCATTGCACGCAGTGGTGACATTGCCCCCATTAAGATGAATAAGTCACGTTCGGTGGGAAGGACCAGGGACGATAATTTTTGAAAACAAAATGCAGACACCACATCTTAAAAATTGGCAAGCTACAAGTCAATACATTTTTTGTTTTGGGGGTTTAATATTACTTAAATCATTATATTAAAATTAATATGTCATGTTAATGAGTGAAACAATAAAAATGGTTATTTATTCTACAAAAAACTAAATAAAAATCCCTAATAATTATTCCTTCTCATTACAACTAACTTATCCCCCCGACCATAGTGAGACCTCTACTTAGACCATGTGAACACTACATATTAGAAGACAACCCTATTATTACTTGAACTCGCAGCCAAATCCAGCTTCTCATGGTGCACTACTACCGAAGAAACCTGCTGCCTGCACATGGGGAGGGTGGAAGGGGATAATAGACATCAAAGGCTTGTGACAAGCTTTGACTCGATTCTCTCATTTCCCAGAAAGCCAGTGTTCTTTATTCGGGGTAACCCTCTAGACAAGGATGAAAGGTATGGTTCCACCAGTCCTGTCATACAATAGGACCATTACTGGGTGTTATTACTTCAATATAATGCATTGCAATCAGTAATGGCAATTTATTGGCAAAGACTCACATACACAATCATATAAGTATAAATTTATTTAAGACAAGAACATCATTAAAAAGGTCCTATGAAGAGAGAATATGTAGTACACAATATTAGGTCTCTGAAGAGGAACTAGACCATTAGACGTGTATCCATCCAGAAAGGAGGACCATAAGTCCCATCCTATGTCAGTTCAACCTCGACATGTTTCGCGGTATGACCGCTTCTTCAGGAGTATGCTTCAGAAGGTAATGTGTGTAGATATCTCTACAAGGAATAAACATAAACATATGAATATGAAATTTTTGTTTCTGAAATTTGATTATATACTGTTTATTCCTTGTAGAGATATCTACACAATTACCTTCTGAAGCATACTCCTGAAGAAGCGGTCCTACCGCGAAACATGTCGAGGTTGAACTGACATAGGACGGGACTTATGGTCCTCCTTCCTGGGTGGATGCACGTCTAATTGTCTAGTTCCTCTTCAGAGACCTAATATTGTGCGCTACATATTCTCTCTTCATAGGACCTTTTTAATGATGTTCTTGTCTTAAATAAATTGATACTTTTTTATACGATTGTGTATGTGAGTCTTTGCCGTACCATGAGAGTCCATAGTTGCCTCCAATCTTCTGCCTCCTGTTTTTCAAGTTGATAGGACGATGGTACATTACTTTAGTAGCGATAATTAATGTCCATTTGTCATTAAAAAAAGCCAGGGGTAGGAAACCTTTGAGGTAGCCAACATCTGCCCTGTTGTCCATGGGCGTGGCTTCAGATGTCGCAGGGGCTCCTCCAGGCCCATCCCCTGAGTTTTCAGTTTCACCTACACAGGGTGATGGGGTAGGTAAGCCCTTATCCCAGCAGCGCACTCAGCCCAGCCCAGCCCAGTACAGCCCAGTACAGCCCCTCCTTCCTGCCCTGCCCTGCTTAGCCTTGCTCAATGGTGCACACAAGGTGGGGGGCTGGATCTGGAAGCCATTGGCTCCCGCTGCTGTCAATCAAATCCAATGATGCGGGCCCCGGGGGGGAGGGCCGAGTCATACATTCGGCGGCTATGGGCGACGAATGCTGGACTCAGGAGCGCGCCCGCAAGGTAACCCCCTAGGGAGAGCGCTTCTCCTAGGGGGTTTTCTGATGTGGGGAGGAGCCGAGAGAGCCGCCAGGGGACCCCAGAAGAGGATGTTCGGGGTCAACCTGTGCAAAACGAGCTGCACAGTGGAGGGAAGTATGATATGTTTGTTATTAAAAAAAACAAAAACAAAAAAAAAACGAACCCTTACAATCACTTTAAGTTCAGAATACATAACTTGAATCGATTAAAAAGCATAAGACAGAATTTAGTGTCATTTTTAAGGATGCCTTAATGCTGCTGGTACTAATGGGCAACATCTAAAGAAAGTCACGAAGGTAAACCAATGAGGATAAACCAACCAAACATCGTGAGCTTTCAAAAAGGTTTGTAAAGCCGGCAATAGATGGAGCAATTTTTCTTTCCTGCAACCACGGGTTGCAGGGAAGAAAATTGCTCGATTCCCCCCCCCATCATAACAGTCAGTGTTAATGGGGAAATCCCTCCTGGGGAGCCTCTGTGTTCGCCTAAGGGGGGGTAGGGTTGCCACCCCATCCCTTTAAACCCGAACACCTATGAATTACACGGGTTCTGAGGCTAATTGAATGCAGATAAGGCACCAAGTAAGTGTAATTACCATCTTAATCAGCCTCAGAATCCGTGTAATTCATATGTGTTCGGGTTTAAAGGGATGAGGTAGCAACCCTAGTAGGGGGGGGGGGGGGGCTGCGGGGAGCTGTCACAGTGATTTTTGCTAGTGGTTATAGCCGCGCTAGCATTAACAATCCGACAGGCTGGTTGTACCTAAGTTGATTGATCGATCAACTTGCATACATTCAGCCTGCCCATACATCAGTGGTTCTCAACTCCTGTCCTCAGGACCCACTAACAGGCCAGATTTGAAGTATTACCTTGGGGGAGATGCAGACTAGAATACTGCAATCAGGGCCGGTGCTACCACTAGGCAAACTAGGCAGCCGCCTAGAGCGCCCTGCTACCTAGGGCACCCGGGCACTGGTGTTCCTACTCTCTTCTCTCTGCAGCAAGCAACGAAGTCTCAGCATCAGCAGGCAGCTGCCACTCCATTCACACATAGTGTCAGAGGCGCAGTGGCGGGGGGAGGACTGTGTCTGTGTCCCAACTCCCGAATGAATGGAAGCACGCAAACATTCATTGATGGGCGCTGGTGAGGCTGCATTTGATGGGCCCTGGTGAGGCTGCATTTGATGGGCCCTGGTAAGGCTGCATTTGATGGGTGCTGGTGAGGCTGCATTTGATGGGCGCTGGTGAGGCTGCATTTGAAGGGCCCTGGTGAGGCTGCATTTGATAGGCCCTGGTGAGGCTGCATTTGATGGGCCCTGGTGAGGCTGCATTTGATGGGCGCTGGTGAGGCTGCATTTGATGGGCGCTGGTGAGGCTGCATTTGATGGGCTCTGGTGAGGCTGCATTTGATGGGCGCTGGTGAGGCTGCATTTGATGGGTGCTGGTGAGGCTGCATTGATGGCACTGGTGAGGCTGCATTTGATGGGTGCTAGTGAGGCTGCATTGATGGGCGCTGGTGAGGTTGCATTTGATGGGCTCTGGTGAGGCTGCATTTGATGTGCCCTGGTGAGGCTGCATTGATGAGCGCTGTTGAGGCTACATTTGATGGGCACTGGTGAGGCTGCATTGATGGGCGCTGGTGAGGTTGCATTTGATGGGCTCTGGTGAAGTTGCATTTGATGGGCACTGTTGAGGCTGCATTTGATGGGCACTGGTGAGGCTGCATTTGATGGGCACTGTTGAGGCTGCATTTGATGGGCACTGGTGAGGCTGCATTTGATGGGCACTGGTGAGGCTGCATTTGATGGGCACTGTTGAGGCTGCATTTGATGGGCACTGGTGAGGCTGCATTTGATGGGCGCTGGTGAGGCTGCATTTGATGGGCACTGGTGAGGCTGCATTTATGGGTACTGGTGAGGCTGCATTTGATGGGCACTTCATTAAAGGTGGGGTTTACATGGGCTGGGGAAAGGGGGTGGAGTCAGGGGTGGAGCCAGGGGGGGCGGCAAAAAGAGGTTTCACCTAGGGAGTCAAAAATCCTTGCACCAGCCCTGACTGCAATCACCAAGCAGCAAATGATATCACCTGTTGAGAACAGCTGCCGTACATGTTCGAATCTCAGCCGGTCCCTGCTGAACCGGCCAAGATTCGCACCGTCTATGGCCGGCGTTACTATCATTTATAGAGAGTATTGCTCTTCTCCAAAGTGCAGTGACCTATAGTAACCATTCAGCTTTTGATCTAAAATCAAAAGAATCCTGAAATCTGATTGGCTGCCACAGATATAACTGCACTTTGCATACCGTGATTGCTCACTTGTAGGAAACAGTTTAACATTTAAATGAATAGAGCGAGGAGATTTCCCAGATTAGATCTATAGCGATGCGTCTCTTCTCCAGTGATCGCTATAAATATAAGTCACATTAAAGCAGCCACATCCGACTTCCCATCCACGTTCCTCCAGAGACGTTCCTCCAGCGAGGGAGCGCTTTAAATATCAATGGGAACCGCCACATCCTTTTGTTCTTCAAGATGGAACTCTGCCAGCTACCGAGCGTTTATAGCGAATATATCCTCTATGAGAACGCTTTCTTGTTATTTCAGTGCCACATCCCCTCGGAATTACGGCTGAAGGATCGCACGAGAACGTAAAACACATAAACTGCGCTTTTTATACAACGTCCTCGATGACAAAAGATCTGAATGGCCACCTGTGTCCAATCATCTTAGAAAGACGGAAATGTTACATTTTACACTGTAAAATGTTATCCTAAAGCTAATGCAATCTTATTATTAATTGTATTGAACAGTTTAGAAAATAACAAATAATAATAGTTTATAAAATGTAAAATAAAAAATGTAGATAAAATGAAACAATGTCACAAGTGTTTTCTCAGTAGACTCTAGAACATCAATATGAAAAATATACACTATATTACCAAAAGTATTGGGACGCCTACCTTTACACGCACATGAACATTATTGGCCTCCCACTCTTAGTCCGTAGGGTTCAATATTGAGTTGGTCCGCCCTTTGCAGCTATAACAGCTTCAACTCTTCTGGGAAGGCTGTCCACAAGGTTTAGGAGGGTGTCTATGGGGATGTTTGACCATTCTTCCAGAAGAGCATTTGTGAGGTCAGGTACTGATGTTGGACGAGAAGGCCTGGCTCGCAGTCTCCGCCCTAATTCATCCCAAAGGTGTTCAATCGGGTTGAGGTCAGGACTCTGTGCAGGCCAGTCATGTTCCTTCACCCCAAACCCGCT
This sequence comes from Lithobates septentrionalis, assembly GCA_037952835.1. NCBI lineage: Eukaryota > Metazoa > Chordata > Amphibia > Anura > Ranidae > Lithobates > Lithobates septentrionalis. Next base: position 203,567 of record JBBDGP010004316.1, on the reverse strand, counting down.
CATCCATGTCTTTATGGACCTTGCTTTGTGCACTGGTCCAAATCATTTGGGGGAGGGGGGATTATGGTGTGGGGGTTGTTTTTCAGGGGTTGGGCTTGGCCCCTTAGTTCCAGTGAAGGGAACTCTTAAGGCGTCAGCATACCAAGACATTTTGGACAATTTCATGCTCCCAACTTTGTGGGAACAGTTTGGGGATGGCCCCTTCCTGTTCCAACATGACTGCCCACCAGTGCACAAAGCAAGGTCCATAAAGACACGGATGAGCGTGTTTGGGGTGGAGGAACTTGACTGGCCTGCACAGAGTCCTGACCTCAACCCGATAGAACACCTTTGGGATAAATTAGAGTGGAGACTGCGAGCCAGGCCTTCTCATCCAACATCAGTGCCTGACCTCACAAATGCTCTTCTGGAAGAATGGTCAAACATTCCCATAGACACACCCCTAAACCTTGTGGACAGCCTTCCCAGAAGAGTTGAAGCTGTTATAGCTGCAAAGGGCGGAGCCAACTCAATATTGAACCCTACGGACTAAGACTGGGATGCCAGTAAAGTTCATGTGCGTGTAAAGGCAGGCGTCCCAATACTTTTGACAATATAGTGTATGTGAATATTCATATTCTATCATGTTACAGTATGATGACATGAGATGACTAGGGTTGCCGCCTCATCCCTTTAAACCCAAAGACATATTCATTGACAATATAGTGTATTTCTTATACTCCTAAGCTCCATCTAGTGACCAATATGTGATGTTTTGCTACTGCCTATAATAAAAGAACATTTGTTCAGAAGAGAAAATAGCCTACAGAACATTCGTTTTTTTTCAAATTCACATAGAACGAATGCACAGGCAGTTGCACTGGATATGCTTTTTTTTTTTTTTTTAAATAGACCCCAGAGAGTCTCACTCCTCCTGCTTCAGGAAAAGATCTCCCAGTGTTCTGCCTTCTCAGCTACGGGGAAAGGTTGTGAGCACTGAACTTATTCTCTCTGGAGAAGAGACGCTTGAGAGGGGATATGATTTCAATATATAAATACCAAACTGGTAACCCCAGTTTAATAAGACTCGTGGCTACTCATTAAAATTAGAAGAAAAGAGGTTTAACCTTAAACTACATAGAGGGTTCTTTACTGTAAGAGCGGCAAGGATGTGGAATTCCCTTCCACAGGCGGTGGTCTCAGCGGGGGAGCATCAATAGCTTCAAGAAACTATTAGATAAGCACCTGAATGACCGCAACATACAGGGATATACAATGTAATACTGACATATAATCACACATAGGTTGGACTTGATGGACTTGTGTCTTTCAACCTCACCTACTATTTAACTAAATGTTGTACACATTGCCATATAATACAATTATCTGTATCTGGATTGATCTCACAGGCTTTGGGTTGACGCGTTTCGCCCAAGATATAGGCTTCTTCAGGATCCAATTTCCAATATTTTTAAACCGACTGTGCCCAGTGTCTTTTTTTTCAACCTCACCAACTACAGTATGTAACTATAACATAAAATATATGAAAAATCCAACAGGAAAAGGGAGACTCCTTGTGAGGCAGGCAGATTTAGGAAATGGCTCCTGGAATCCCGGAGACAGTGGGTGATTGAAGATGCAGAAATATCAGTTATGGGGGAGGGGGGGTGACCTCACCCTGAACGCTCTCCTATCTTCCCAGGACCCCACATGTATGGAATAGTATATTAAAATTTTAGGTGCAAGGGAGATGAGAAGAAGTGACCTCCCCAAACATTACCCCTCACACCGCAGCTCCTGTACCCTGGTTGCTGCCCTTCTGCCAAATGGCGCCTGTAGATCCGATGAGGCATGGCTTCCCCTGATGGCGGCGCTGTTGTTGTCACCGGCTCAATGATGAAATCTTCATGATCCAGCTGGAAGACGCCTCTCTTAGAGAAAAGGAGAAGAGGATTAATGTCAGATTAGATGCCGGTCACTGGATGAATGAAAGGGTTATATGACAATTGGTGTGGCCTGCAGGCAGAGAGCACTAAGTACGGCCTCTGATCACTTTAAAAGCAGATGTCTGAGACCTGCAAGGCCAAGGAACACCTGGCAACCCCCCCCCCCCCACCGCCGCCAGCCGGTGACCCCCGCACACCTGGAATTACACATCCCTCAGACATGTCAGTCTGCAACACCTGGGAAAAACCCCTATGAGACTCCCGAATCTCCGGCACTCCCATCCAGCGTGTCAGCAGGAGCTGCCTTGTCTCCATTGTGCTTATGTCGGCAATGTTCTTGTGTTTGATATCCTAAGATTTTTTAAAAAGTGTAGAAGTGTAGGGGGCTCATTCACACCACCGCAAAGACATTCCAAAATCTATTAAATGTGTCACCGGTGCAAAGTATACCTATATATATATGTGACTGTGTCTTTAAATTTAAATTCGGTCTGCTGCAGTTATGAGTCCCCCATCAATAATTTGGCGTAAAAAAAAAATGTTTACTATTAAAAGTGTAACTGCGCTGATCTCAAAAATATTACAATAATATCTTACCACAAAGCACGTGAACAAATGTTATATGTGATACATCAAACAATTACTACAAAAAAATGCATTCCCTCAATCCTGCATAGTGTAGCAAAAACAATAAAAAATAGAATAAAATAAAAAGTGATGATAATAATCAATACATAAACAGTCCCCTTGATCCTCTGTACATATGGAACATCCAAATCCCACGTGCACAAATTCACCAATTCATGAGACACCACCACCTTCTGAAATGGGCACTCACCAGAAGCGAGTAAGAAATGCGCATTTGGTTTATGCTGGGTTAACCACTCCACTCTCTTGGGGGTTTCAGGAAGAAGCATGATTGGAAGCGAAACGCGCAAAGGCTTCTGGGTAAACGCCAACGTCACTCCCTGCCCCAACCCGTACCAGATCGAGGCTTGAACCGCACGCCGATCTCGGGACATGGAAAACGGAGCTAGCTAGCCCTTAAAATACGGTAACTGCTGGAAAGACTCATTGCCGGTCTGAAGGCACCTTACTTGTGAGTGTACATCTGCATACTTATTTTTATTGTCTCAAATACATTTTTAACCATATTGCGCAATGATGGTTGTCCACTTTCCATGAGATACCGGGATTAATATGGAGGTGGGAGGAGTAACCATTGGCAACCAGTTTGAGAAACCCCCAAGAGAGTGGAGTGGTTAACCCAGCATAAACAAAAATGCGCATTTCTTACTCGTTTCTGGTGAGTGCCCATTTCAGAAGGTGGTGGTGTCTCGCGAATTGGTGTCACGGATGTGAATTTGTGCACGCGGGATTCCAAAATCTTTGCTAGCTAATGAGAACAGTTCACACCACGCCATGTATTGAAAAAGTACAGCAAGATAACATTTGTTGCAACGCAAACACGCATAAATGCATGACTCTGGGAAAAAAAAAAACACATTTGGCTCCTTTGATGACCTGTGCTATGCCAAAAAAAGCTTAGAAAATAACTCACTGCAAATGCAAGTAAACGCAAATGTCGAACGCATATACAGAAGATGCACATATGAGAACACATGAAAAAAATGCCTTCTCTGGTCTGAATGGCCCTGAATTTGCCCATTTATAGAGGGAACAGACCCACCCACAGCTTCTCCTTCTTGTCTGAAGGCAGCTTTCCCCCCAAAAAAAAAAAATATTAATCCACTGTTATGGCCAAAGCTCATGTCATTAAATATCTATACAGTAAAACCTTGAATTACGAGCATAATTCGTTCCGGAAACATGCTTGTAATCCAAAGCACTTGTATATCAAAGCGAATTTCCCCATAAGAAATAATGGAAACTCAGATGATTCGTTCCACAACCATTTATTCATAAATCCTTCAGTTTATAGACCATATAAAAAAATTTACAGCAATGTGACCAGATTGTGTAACCATAAAATGTCCATCTACAAATGGAAGCCTCCACAAGGGGATCAGAAGCAAAATCCAGCAGGAGCTCCAGAGTATAAAAGAGAAGAGAGGCGCCTCTAAGTGTAGCAATATGGTTACATTTATGAAGGTCCAACATTTAGCAACTCACATGGTTGATGAATAAAAGAAGCACATCTAAGTATGCAGGGATCCGGGGTAACGTAGGTCTGTCAGTCAGTTAAAACCCCCACTCCCCGTTCAGTCAGTCAGTTGGGGGATTGGCAAACACTTACTACTACTACTGTCTCCTGCTCGGTGTCTCCTCCTTAGTGTCTCCTGCTCGGTGTCTCCTCCTCGGTGTCCCCTCCTCGGTGTCTTCTCCTCAGTGTCTCCTGCTTGGCATTTCCTCCTCAGTGTCTCTTCTTCAGTGTCTCTTCCTCAGTGTCTCCTCCTCAGTGTCTTCTCCTCAGTGTCTTCTCCTCAATGTCTCCTCCTCAGTGTCTCCTGCTTGGCATTTCCTCCTCAGTGTCTCTTCCTCAGTGTCTCCTCCTCAGTGTCTCCTCCTCAGTGTCTCCTCCTCAGTCTCTCCTCCTCAGTGTCTCCTCCTCAGTGTCTCCTCCTCAGTGTCTCCTCCTCAGTGTCTCCTCCTCAGTGTCTCCTCCTCACTGTCTCTTCCTCACTGTCTCTTCCTCACTGTCTCTTCCTCACTGTCTCTTCCTCACTGTCTCTTCCTCATTGTCTCTTCCTCATTGTCTCTTCCTCACTGTCTCTTCCTCATTGTCTCATCAGTGTCTCCTCCTCGGCGTCTCCTCCTTGGCGTCTCCTCCTCGGCGCTTTCCCCTGCATCTCCTCCTCGGCGGCTTCTCCTGAGTCTCCTCCTCAACAGCTTCCTCCCAGGCAGCCAATACAATCGCTTCCTGATTGGCCGGGAGGAGAATCAGGAAGAGAATAGCAAATAATAATTCGCTATTGGCACACAACTGGGTGGGCACAGGGCGCAGTGCTCTGTGCCCCGGGCCCACCCTTTTTTGAAACCAATTAAGAAAAAAAAACCCCATTGAAATTCATGCGTCCGGCACCCTGCATGTAGATCAGGGGCCGGGCACATGAATTAGGGGGGGCGGCGCCCCTGTATCGGTGGACAGCCACTGCTGGATTTTTTAACCGTGAGTTGGACAGCTCTGAACCAGGATATGTTCAGAGCTGAGCACTCCCATGTTCATTGTATGCAGTAGATCAGGGAACCGATGTTCCCTGATCTGTTTCCGCTTTCCATTCTGATCCAATTTACTGTGGTCCTGGGCTTTCCAAGCAGCAGGACAGCTCGTGAACCATGGCAAGTGGCAGCATTGGGGGGATGGCACTTTCACAGTACCGTAAAAGTGATCATTTGGGTCTACAGCCTCCTGGATCACTTTTACTGAAAAGCAAAGTGCTGGCCAAAATAAAACAGCACGGCTCAGAGTCCAGGCCGTTTAATATACAGACAATGGATGGCAAGTAGTTAAAGTAGATATATCTCATCCTCAAAAGTTGGAGAAATACAAGGACCAAAGAAGTTAAAATTTGGAACATCTACTGGAAATCTATCCTCTTACGCTCATGTATCTTTTCTACGACCTTTCACGATATAGCTAATGTTTCAGTAAAGATGAGTAAAAATACCAGCATGTGTGACATTTCCCATGCCGGTATACCTCTGTGATAAACGCTATTATGATTACAATTGTTAAAAAGGAGAAAACTGATTGGTCCTTACCAGTCCACTGCAGATACTAATAGCGGCATTGCCAACAAGCTGGTGGTGTGCCTGTACTGCCCCCAGCATGTGGCATGAGCCAGAAGGTCGGCTGAAAACTCTTGTCTCTTTGAGGCCTCCACTGCGCCATTCACTCACATAGCCGGGAGCCAAAAGCTGGTGGTTCTGGCTGAGGTTGAAGGTCAGCTCCACTCCTTGGTATCTGATCCCGTAATAAGTGGTGGGCACCGAGCCGGAAGATACGTCTCTTTTCTGCAGGTTGCGGGGAATTAGGTCAAAGGTCAGGAAAGAGCCATGTTCATCCACCCGGACAGGATGAACAATGTCAGAATCCAGAGAAAAGCTGAGAGGGAGATCTGTAATGAGAAGACAACATAGATTAAATAGAGAGATAGAGTTGCAAAGGTATTCAACGCCTTGCTCTTCTCAAAACATTACAATTGTGAATTTAACATGGTTTAATCTAAATCCAAAATCAAAAAATATGAGTGTTCTTCAAAAAGTTTCCGCACTTTTTTTTAATTCTATAAACATTAAAAGGTGCGGAAACTTTTTGAAGACCCCCTCATATAATATACTGCAGCAAAAAAGTCCTTAGATGTGGTTACTGCATTCGCTGGCCTTTTCTTACACAAGGCTGAGGAGCGGGGACGCTGGTGACATCATTGACCTAATGGCCTTAGTTCGGTCAGTGATGTGGTCCAAATATTGCCATCTGGCCATATTAGGTCAATGATGGGGTACTATTCCTTCCACTGATACCAATGATGGGATACTATTCCTCCCACTGACACCAATGATGGGATACTATTCCTTCCACTGATACCAATGATGGGCCACTATTTCTTCCACTGACACCAATGATGGGACACTATTCCTCCCACTGACACCAATGATGGGACACTATTCTTCCCACTGACACCAATGATGGGACACTATTCCTCCCACTGATACCAATGATGGGCCACTATTTCTCCCACTGACACCAATTATGGGACACTATTCTTCCCACTGACACCAATGATGGACACTATTCCTTCCACTGATACCAATGATGTGCCACTATTTCTCCCACTGACACCAATGATGGGACACTATTCTTCCCACTGATACCAATGATGGGCCACTATTTCTCCCACTGACACCAATGATGGGCCACTATTCTTCCCACTGACACCAATGATGGGACACTATTCCTCCCACTGATACCAATGATGGGCCACTATTTCTCCCACTGACACCAATTATGGGACACTATTCTTCCCACTGACACCAATGATGGACACTATTCCTTCCACTGATACCAATGATGTGCCACTATTTCTCCCACTGACACCAATGATGGGACACTATTCTTCCCACTGATACCAATGATGGGCCACTATTTCTCCCACTGACACCAATGATGGGACACTATTCCTCCCACTGACACCAATGATGGGATGCTATTCTTTCCACTGACACCAACGATGGAGCATAATTCCTCCCACTGATATAAACAATGATACATTATTCCTTTAACTGACACAAATGATGAGGGATTATTCTTACCATTAATACTCATCATAGGGCACTATTCCTTCTCTTACTGACCACAGGTGGTATTTTTTTACTCCAATTGATCATCAAGCATGAGGCACTGTCCACTCCTAATGATACTGGGGTATTTTCTACTCCCACTGGTCACAGTCCAACCCCTCTAAACTACCCTGAGTATTCCCTTCCAAACTGGTAAAGTATACAGAATTTAATCTCCCAGATGGACGTGGGGTATGGGCGTAAAGGATCCATGGATTACACACAGTTATAAATTGTTTATGGGTGTCCAAGACTTTTTAAAGTTTAAAAAGGAAATCCATAGAAAAAGTGTAAGAAGACATTCTAAAAACGCGTACAGTGCTGCCAAATTTGCCATAGAATCAACAGAACCCAGGATGGCGGTGGAATCTACGCATTTTGCCCAAATCAGGCTTCTTCAGGATGCACTTGAGCTTCACATAACATATTAACCCAAAAATGCGGACATAGCAAAAAGATGGATACAAAGGCTGATTTACCATGATTATACCCTAAAAATGGTATTTTGATGGTAATTCTATCTGGCTAAAAAAGAAGCCTGCATCGATGGCCAATAGACCGGAGCAGAGTGGTAAAAGGGGAACGTGGTCAAAGCCTTAGATGGAATACCACCAATCAACAAATGTAAGTCAAAAGTTGTTGTGTCAGCTATATTTATAGCCAAGCAAGAGACACAGTCTCTTCTTTGGCTATAAATATAGCTGACACAACTTTTGACCTACATTTGTTGATTGGTGGTATTCCATCTAAGGCTTTGACCACGTTCCCCTTTTACCACCAAGCAAACAAGCCAAGGTGGAGGTTATATAGGTGTGCAGGTAGATGGTTCAGCTCCACCTATTGCCCGCCACGTTTGGCGCGTGTATTATCCAAGGGATACCCAAAGCTAAATATGCACCAGACATTCCCCCATGTTCATGACGCACTTCCTTTTTAAACATATCTTTACCTCATTTACTATTGGTTATGGAAGGTTTAAAATCCCCCCCATACTCCTGTGTCTTTCTCTTGTGGGAAACTCAAAGATACCCTATGCTTGTTACCCTATGCCACGGGTTCTGTGGCTGATTAAGGTGGTAATTAAACTCTAGTTTTCCAGTGCCTTTGGATACCCGTGGTCCTGAGACGTTTTCTAATACCCTATGCCAGTGATAGTGAACCTTGGCACTCCAGATGTTTTGGAACTACATTTCCCATGATGCTCAACTACACTGCAGAGTGCATGAGCATCATGGGAAATGTAGTTCCAAAACATCTGGGGTGCCGAGGTTCGCCATCACTGCCCTATGCTCTTTGAATATTGAGCTTTTGAGATTGTGCCGTCCTGTTTTATTTGCACAAGCTCCCCCAACCAGCCGTTTTTTAAGTTTACCTCCTCGTGCAACTTGCTAATCAAAAAAAATTCCCACCAAATACCATATGGATAAAAATATTTATCATAAATTAAAACAACGCCCATCTTTTATTGGGCGTTGTCTGGGTGTTCGTGAATCATCAACACATAATTTTTTTCTTCTCCAGGAAGGAAGATATGTATGGAAAATTAGTAAAAAGAAAAAAAAAATCTCACTAGAGACCATAGAATATAAGATCAGATAACAAAACAAGCTGCAGCCCATGAGGTCCCAGCTCACATGTGCACATAATTACATTTTGTATAGATAAAGGCACTCAGCAAGACAAATGAATGTTGACTTTCCCTGGGATATTTCTACACCCTGAAAATACTCAGCTGGCTGCGGTGAAGTTACAAACTTTGTCAGTCAAGCCTGAAGCCCTCAGGCTATCCTTAGATAGCTAGACATTAGTTATCAGATGGCAAGAATTAGGAAACAGCTGAGTAAGGAGCACATAAATGTCCACACTAGAATCTTATGACTGAGCATGTCTATGTTCACATCAGCAACCCAACTCCATTACCCCTAGGAGAACATCAAGGTGGTGGTCTAAAATGTCATCATCCTATCCTATCATCAGGGTCATCTCTAGGGGTTCCATGTCATCCCTTTAAACCCGAACACATAATAATTACACAGGTTCTGAGGCTGATATAAGGTGGTAATTAAACTCACTTGTTGCCTTATCTGCATTAAATTAGCCTTCAGAACCTGTGTAATTCATATGTGTTTAAGCTTAAAGGGATGAGGTGGCAACTCTAACTCCATTACCCTAGGAGAACGTCAAGGTGGTGGTCTAAAATGTCATCTGATAGTCCTATCATCAGAGTCACCTCTAGGGTTTCCACGTCATCCCTTTAAACCCGAACACATATTAATTACACGGGTTCTGTGGCTGATTAAGATGGTAATTAAACTCACTTGGTGCCTTATCTGCATTCAATTAGCCTCAGAATCCGTGTAATGCATATGTGTGTTGGGTTTAAGGCTCCATGTACACGGGACGCTGGGGCAAACTCCTCTGAACGAACTTGAAACCGGCGTTTGGAAACGCCCGTTTTGCTGCTTTTTCATGCCGCGTTTAGCAGCGTTTTACCGCATTTGCGTCTTGAAGCGTTTATTAAGATAACCTCATTAAGACCCTCCCCAAGCTCATAAAACATTGTTATTTAACTATTTCAGCCATTTTGACCAGAGGGAGTAGCAGCAGCAGAGTGAGCAGCTGTATACTTGTATTTGCCTCTATTTCTGTGCTTTTTTTTTTGCAATGGATCCCATAATGAGCATATGTGAGGAAATGCTCCTGACATTGCGCTTGATGAGGCTAGAATGATGTCGAAAATTGCGTGCGAGGTCCAGAGTCAGAGTTCGTCGCTATTGCACCCATCCATTGATTGCGCAGCGAATGTCGGTAGGATATTTTTCCAACATGTACATACAGCTGCGTACCTACCCCGACACATTTTTTAATTTCACACGCATGTCCATTGCTACATTTGACCTTCTACTAGAAAAAGTATGACCCAGTCTGACACGCATGGACACCAACATGAGGAAGAGTGTGTCACCAGAGGAACGTCTGTTGGTGACGATCAGGTATGTGCATATACTTATATATATATATATATATACTAGGGGTGCGCATCTTCACTGGCCTCATGATTCGATTTGATTACGATTATCCATTCTGTGATGCATCACGATTACTGCACACGGCTTTCAACCAAAAAATTCAAGCAGTCAGAAGAACTACATTTTCTAAATTTTATCTGTTCTTAAAAAAAAGACAACACTCCCTGCATGTAGCAAAGTGTAAACAGCAGACAACTTAAAGAGGAGCTCCAGACTGCCCCTAAATGACTACAAAAGATGGTCAGAGACAGCAGACATGTTACAGGAGATGGGCAGAGACTGCAGACATGATACAAGAGATGGTCAGAGACTGTGGACATGATACAAGAGATGGTCAGAGACTGCAGACATAGTACAGGAGATGGTCAGAGACTGCAGACATGATACAAGAGATGATCAGAGACTGCAGACATGATACAAGAGATGGTCAGAGACTGCAGACATGATACAAGAGATGATCAGAGACTGCAGACATGATACAAGAGATGGTCAGAGACTGCAGACATGATACAAGAGATGGTCAGAGACTGCAGACATGATACAAGAGATGGTCAGAGACTGCAGACATAGTACAGGAGATGATCAGAGACTGCAGACCTGCTGAGCGTGGTAAGGGAGGCGCCAGACTGTCCTATCCAAGCTGACCAATACCCCGCCCCCCTCACCACTAACCTGTCACCATATAATACTGTTTCATTACCATAGCACTCCCCTGCCCAGTGTCACCACGGACCAATTCATATCCTTCTCGACCAACATCCACACAGTCCTCTGCTCCCCCCCCCACCTCTACACAGTAAACATGCATATAGGGCATTAAAAAACAAAAAATGGTGTGCAGTGCCTTGTGGTGATGTACAAAAGAGTGTTATTAATTAGTGAATAAATATAGTCCTGAAATATATAAATCTGTGATCTGATTGAAAGAAATCTTTTGTGTATTCAAAGTAATTCCAGTGCTGAGTGTGCTCTGCTGTACTCAAATCATTCCTGATTTCTGGTGAATGATTTGAACACAGCAGGGCATGGCGAGGATGACGTCATCCAAACATCGATTATTCCAGTCGTAGCATCAATGCCGCATCGTTTATAGGGTCGAATCGCGATGCATCGATGCTACGATTATTTTCAACAGCCCTAATATATTTATTTATTTATATATATATATATATATATATATATATATATATATATATATATATATATATATATATATATATATATATACATACACACACACATATACATACATATATATATATATATATATATATATATATATATATATATATATATATATATATATATATATATATATATATATAGATGTAGAGATGTATTATTTCTGTTTTTCCTTTTATTTTTTGAGAAAAAAATATTTTGTCTATTTTATGCAAATTTAAACGTTAATTTCATTTTTTATAATATATAACTTTTTTTGGCAATTTTTTAAAATATTTTTAAATATTTTTAATATTTTTAATAATTAAATATTAATTGATTAATATATTTATTGGATTTTTTTCAGCTGTATATGGTATTATTTTCTTTCCACTTGGTGACTTCAGACTGTAGGCTTACTGCGGCTGAGTGTACCAAGATGGCCGTGACAGAACGTCACTTCAGTTGCAAGACTTGACGGGTCCCCTAATCTGACAGGACACCGGCTGTACTGTCTTATTGCAGACACCGATCCTCTTCTGCCTTTCCCTGCAACTCTGCCAACTTCTCCCTCTGGGTGCTCTACAGGGGATTGGTTCTAGCACATGCTCCCCTTCCATTTGTTGTCCGGGGGCCCCGCCCTGTGTTCCCCTTTCCCCCTGCATTGCTGCCAGCTTCCCTCTTCTCCTCTCCTGCCGGAAGCTGCTGTGGGCGCACAGGAGGATGTTTCAGGATGGAGAGAGGGGGAAGGGGCCAGTAAATATATACACATTTATTGGCCCCTTCCTTTCCGGAATGAACACAGTGAGCAATCAGTACCAATCACTCCTGTGTCCATTCATCACGAAAGCATAATAAACTGTTTTAACTATGCTTCCGTTTGTGAATGAGCAAGAAGCTTCAGAACTCTTCCAATTCTTTTATCTTTGCAACTGAGGCTGCAAAAAAAAGGAATTAATAAAAGCTATGTCCTCAGTTACTTCCAGCTGGGGGGGGAGGGGGGCTGTCAGGTAGGCTGTATGGGGCCCTCATGATTTCTAACAGCGTCCCCGGGGTCAGAGGGACAGGAAATCATGGATAATCTCTCCAGTGGGGACACAGGGTTTGGCTGGGGTGAATTGAATATCTTGCATAAACACTTCAAGGAAAGACTTGCTGAGTGGTCTCTCCAGGGATCTGAGGAAGCTCCTTGGACATTCCAGGTGATGCTCGATCCTACAGATTTCCTGTACTATCATATGGCTGAAAATCGATAAGTGAAGCCAGATTTACATGTCATGTATTGCAGAATGTTAAAAGAAAAGGGGGGGAGGGGTGAGCGGAAGATTATACAGTCAATGTGCTTCGTTTCATCTGCGGGACCCAACCCTTAATTACACGTAATCCAATGCTCCATCTAATGCTCCATCTAATGCTCCATTCACACCAATGTGTTTTTTTCTTGCTCTTTGCAGGAACACAGGACATCATTTTTAACATGGGTTCCATTGGAACATGCTCACCTCAATGCATTTTTGTACCTCTACGTTTTTGGAAGGGGTCAGGGACTTTTTTTAAAGTGAAATTGTGATTGTTTTTTTTTTTTTTTGGTTCAATAGACTTCAGTGGAGAAGCTGCAGAAAAGCATGTAGTGTGTTTTTACCGTGATCTTGCCACAATTTGCATTTTTTAATCTGCCCAGTAACAAATTTTCAAAAAAAAAAAAAAAAAGCATAAAAAATGCAAATTGCGGCAAAAACGCAGTAAAATCACAGTAAAAAAAAAAATGCAAAAAGCACTGCAGAAATGCTCAAAAGCAAACTGCATAGGTGTGAATGGAGCCTTAAGCCCCGTACACACGATCAGATTTTCCGCAGACAAAGCCTCGGACTTTTGTCCAAAGGGAGTTGACCAAAAACTTATCTTGCACACAAACGGCAAGCAATTGTTGGCCAACAAACAGGAACATAGTGACGTACTATGAGACGATAAAGAGGAAGTTCAATTGTCAGGAGCCACCCTTTGGGCTCCTTCTGCTAATTCCGTGTTAGTAGAAGTTTGGTGAGTGTCGATTCGTGCTTTTCATTTCGCGCTTTTCAGTTTGTTTCTGAACGTCCGTTCGTCAACCAGACATGTTGCAGAATCAGAGGAGATAACGTGTTATTTATTATTGGCCTTGGAGTTATTGCTTTGATCCAAGTCCAGTCCAGGAACAGGAGGAGGAGAATTTCTTGGACCAAAAATTGGTTGCTTTATTAATTGTGACCAATTATGTCACATGCCTTTGCTGCGGGAGCTCCAGGAGAATAATCCAGATGATTTTTGGAATTATCTCCGGATGACGGACCCCTGCTTTCACCAACTCTTGGCATTGCTGACCCCCTATATTAAGAAGCAGGACACTTGCATCAGGCTTTTATTTTATTTTTTGGTTGAATAATAATGATTTGATTTGGTATATTTTCTATACTTTTGGATGCATAGAATGCACTTTTTGGTTAAGTTCTATTGGCAGATAGCATGTCCAATTTTATCTGTTTTCTTTTTTTAATGCACAATAAAAATTAATTGTGTAGAATACTTGTCTCTGTGTTTTACTTCAAATGACAGTTTGTGAGTCGGCAATTACATTTAAAAAGATACAATGTAAAATTAACAAGAGACACCAACATAGTTGTATCTTTGATCTTAAAATCTCCGGGTTAATGGTGTTGTGGTAACTTGTCCAAAAAAAAACAAACAAGCATAATAATATTATTCTTGATATCACTAGAAAAAAAAAAAAAGCCTTTTAAAATACGTTTGGCAGAATTCCATCAGTATCACCAGCAAAGCAGCTTCATTATTATCCCATTAAAGAAGAAGAGAATTGTGCGCTGCATTTCCAGATTTCATAATTTGCCACATCACGAATGTTAATTCTCCATTACGAACGCTAGTTTACAAGACCGACCGCTTCCGGCTCATCCTTGCTTCCGAGCATGCGCGTTTGTACTTTGGACTTTTGTCAGACGGACTTGTGTACACACGCTCAGAAAATCCGACAACAGACATTCGTCCGCTGAAAATTTATAATCCTGCCATCCAACATTTGTCAGCGGAAAATCCGACAAATCAGACATGATTAGAGCCTGAGGCTCTAATTGGCTTCAAAAAAAGGGTTGGCACGGGGCACAGAGCACTGTGCCCTGAGCTTGCCCGGTTGTGGGACATTAGCAAATTAATATTCGTTAATGTCTTCCTGTTTTTTCTCCTTGCCAGTCCCAAGCCAATCAGCGGGTCCTGAGACCGGATTCCAGGACTCCTGATTGGCCGGGACCCAGAGAGAGAGAGACGCAGGGATGAAGGTACATGCGGGGCTGGCGGCAAGCTAGCGAGTGAAGCAGGGCTTAACGGGGTGGGTAGCGCCGATCGATTGAGTGACGAAGGGGGGGGGGGGGTTTGATGGTGGTCGGATGGATGGATGGCTGCCTATGGGGTCGTCTTTTGTGGAATCAGGCTTTGAGCTACAAGCACCCGAGCGCTCATACACTACCATATGTTACCTCTTCACATCTATGCATGTTGCTTTTGAGCGTTTCTGAAGCGTTTTTTGCATTTTAGTAACCGCTTTTTTACCGTGATTTTGCTGCGATTTGCGCTTTGTGTGGTTTTTTTTTTACATTCACTGTATATAGCTGGTTGCTAAGGAGCGGGTCGGGAAGCCAGCCACCGCGTCCCTAACAACCGATGAGTCATCAGCTGTCAGCGGGCTTCACCACTGACAGCTGAATGTAAAAAAAAAATATTGCCAAAAAAATGGCATGCCCCCCCCCCAAATACCATACCGGTATGGATTTGGAGGGGACACCCCCATGCCCCCCCAAAAAAAATCCATACCAGACCCTTATTAGAGCCCGGTAGGTCAGGAAAGGGAGTGGATGAGCGAGCGCACCCCCCCCCCCCTCCTAAACTATACCAGGCCCTCAACATAGGGGGGACCCTACGATTTTGGTGTGGGGGTGTGCCCTCCTAATCCATACCAGACCGAAGGGTCTGGTATGGTATTTTGGGGGGGGGGGGTGCCATTTTTCTCGTAAATTTTTTTACATTTAGCTGTCAGCGGAGAAGCCCGCTGACGGCTGATGGCTCACCGGCTTCCCAGCCCGCTCCTTAGCAACCAGCTATATATAGTGAATGTAAAAAGTAAAAATAAAAAAAACGCAAATCGTAAAATGCAAATTGCGGCACAATCACGGTAAAATCGCAAGTACTGTATTTGCGTTTTGGATGTGGGTCCATTGAAGTCTATTACATGCAAAACAAGGGGGAAAATAGTCCCCGACCCTTTCCAAAAACGCAGAGGCACAAAAATGCATTGATGTGAACGTGTTCCATAGAAACCCATGTTAAAAAAAAAAAAAATTCCCTGCATTTCTGCAAAAATGCAAAAAGCATAAAAAAAAACGCATTAGTATGAATCGAGCCTAAATCCCAGAAAGCCTGATCCCCTGCAATGCATGCGACTGGGGGGGGGGGGGGGTCATTTTTGCAGCATATAACCCCATTGGGCCAATTTGCCGCTTTTGGGGAAAGGGGTCAGTAAAAACGCAACTCAACGGCCTGTTTTTTTACGACTCCCTTCCACATGTACAAACACGGCATAACAGAACAGTTCAGGCACTGAAGAGGTGTTCTGTTCCATGGACTTTGTTTATCGTTCGACTTTTCCACACGTGGACTCTAGATACGTTCGGTCAGCTGGCTCATCTCTCGTCCAGATGTGGAGCAGCTGCAGACTGGACGGTGGTGATTACAGCCATAGCAGTGCTAATTGGATGTGAGCGGGGGAAGGGTTGAACGTTGTTATCCCAGCATTGGGAAGGCTTGCACTACAAAGGCTGCGGGCTGACGTCCAGTTCACATCGCTAACAAGGGAAATGGAAAAAAAAAATAAATCTCTGCGATTTTATGGAGGAAAAACTGAGCCGACCATAATACGCTAATAAAAAGTTCCTGTGAATCCTGGCCCGGGATCGCCGCTGCCGGACGAACGTTACAGAAAACAAGGAAGCCCCGCTAATCTCCTCTTCTTATGAGTCACAAAAACAACGACTTACGGAAATCCCAGCGAAGCATCACAATCAGCGCGATAATAATAATAATACAAATCATTTTGATGAATATGTTATCCGCCGCCATGACTGCGCTCAGCATTCAGGCACCATTCACACCGTGGGGAGGGGGGAGCTCAAAGCTACGAATCTCTAAGCCCTGGTTCACATTGGAATGATTGGACATGCGATTTGACATGTCAAAATCGGCAGCAATGCCGGCAATGGCACCGGCCTAATCGGTGGGACGCTGCATTTGCGGAGCCGCGCCCGTTTCAAAAAGTAGCTTCTGTACTACTTTTTTTTTGCCATTTCGGGCTGCGATTTACATTGACATCCGTGCACAAAGCAAGGTCCATAGAGACACGGACGAGCGAGTTTGGGGTGGAGGAACTTGACTGGCCTGCACAGAGTCCTGACCTCAACCCAACAGCACACTTTTGAAACCCGCACAGATGCCTCTGAAATCGCGGGCCGAAATCGTGACCGACTCGCGGGAGTGAAATCGTGCGAGTTCAGCTGAACTCGTATTGGCTTCATTCCCGCAGCTCCGTGTGAACCCGGGCTAAATCTCCCAACCAACGAAATCCCCCATATTTCTATAGTGACCGTTCACATACACGACATGACCAAAAGTATTGGGACGCCTGCCTTTACACACACATGAACTTTAATGGCATCCCAGTCTTAGTCCGTACGGTTCAATGTTGAGTTGGCTCCGCCCTTTGCAGCTATAAAAGCTTCAACTCTTCTGGGAAGGCCGTCCACAAGGTTTAGGAGGGTGTCTATGGGAATATTTGACCATTCTTCCAGAAGAGCATATGTGAGGTCAGGTACTGATGCTGGACGAGAAGGCCCGGCTCGCAGTCTCCGCTCTAATTCGACCCAAAGGTGTTCTATCAGGTTGAGGTCAGGACTCTGTGCAGGCCAGTCAAGTTCCTCCACCTCAAACTCGCTCATCCATGTCTTTATGGACCTTGCTTTGTACACTGGTGCTCAGTCATGTTGGAACAGGAAGGGGCCGTCCCCAAACTGTTCCCACAAAGTTGGGAGAATGAAATTGTCCAAAATGTCTTGGTATGCTGACGCCTTAAGAGTTCCCTTCACTGGAACTAAGGGGCCAAGCCCAACCCCTGAAAAAAACAACCCCCCACACCATAATCCCCCCTCCCCCCACACCATAATCCCCCCTCCACCAAATGATTTGGACCATTACACAAAGCAAGGTCCATAAAGACATGGGTGAGCGAGTTTGGGGTTTTAACGTATGGAGTAGAGATGGGCTTGATGTTTCAATATTTTATTTTTATTGTTTCACTTTAAGCATCATTAAAATCACTGCTCCTTTAAAACGATCGTTTTCTTTTGCATTGATCCATGTCCCCCGGGGCAGGACCCGGGTCCCCATACACTTTGTATGGCAATAACTTGCATATAAGCCTTTAAAATGAGCACTTTTGATTTTTCATGTTCGTGTCCCATAGACTTTAATAGAGTTTGCACAAAATTTCTTGCCTGTTCGATGGTGTTCTGGTGCGAACCGAACCGGGGTGGGGGTGGGGGGGTTCGGCCCATCCCTAGTATGGAGTAACACACCGGCCCTGATCCTGCGATCCACATTGACCCTCGATCCCACTGGTGGACTTCAACACACTCTATGACACAGTTGATTCCTGTTAACAGATAGTCCTTTTAATCCCCCCCCCCCCCTTTTTTATGCTTGTTCTATTTTAACCGCTGCAGCCCCGGAAGATTTTACCCCCTTCCTGACCAGAGCACTTTTTACAATTCGGCACTGCGTCGCTTTAACTGACAATTGCGCGGTCGTGCGGCGTTGCACGCAAACAAAATTGGCGTCCTTTTTTCCCCACAAATAGAGCTTTCTTTTAGTGGTATTTGATCCTCTCTGCGGTTTTTATTTTTTGTGATATAAACAAAAGAACAGCGACAATTTAAAAAAAAAAAAAAAAAAAAAAACACACAATATCTTTTACTTTTTTGCTATAATAAATATCCCACATTTAAAAAACCATTGGCATTAATACAGCGATCAGAGCTATAAAAATGCACTGATTACTGTGTAAATGGTGTAAATGACACTGGCAGGGAAGGGGTTAAACCAGGGGTCTCAAACTGGCAGCCCTCCAGCTGTTGCAAAACTACAAGTCCCATCATGTCTCTGTCTGTGGGAGTCATGCTTGCAACTGTCAGCCTTGCAATGCCTCATGGGACTTGTAGTTTCGTAACAGCTGGAGGGCCGCCAGTTTGAGACCACTGGGTTAAACACTAGGGGGAGATCAAGGGGTTAAGTGTGTCTACTAGTAATGGCGGCGATCTGCGATTTTTATCGGGACTGCGATATTGCGGCGGACACATCGGACACTTTTGACACATTTTTGTGACGATTATACAACGATCAGTGCTATAAAAATACACAAATTATTGTAAAAATGTCACTGGCAGGGAAGGGGTTAACACTAGGGGGGGCAATCAAGGGGTTAATTGTGTTCCCTCAGTGTGTGTTCTAACTGTAGGGGGGAGGGGACTGTCTAGGAGAAGAGAGAGATCGGTCCTCATACTTTGTATGAACACATGATCGGTCTCTTCTCCCCTCAGAGAATCAGACATCTGTGTGTGTAGGTTCTCGCCGTGTCACGAGCGATCGCGGGAGCCCGGCGGTCATCGCACCCGCCGGGCATTCGCATTGGCTCCGGGGGGCGAGCGCCCCTAGTGGCCGCAGGGCGAAGCGAAGTAACATAACGTTGTTTCGCCCAGCCGTGCCATTCTGCCGCAGTAAAACTGCGGCGGCTGGTCGGCAAGTGGTTAATAGTATATCCAATAAAATGTGTTAATTTTTATATACAAAGCGCCTCATGCTGTGCCTACAAAATCCGCTTGTTTGAGAAGCCTGTGTAGCTTCCCTCTTTTTTGCTATAGATATTTTGGATGTAGGCATGGTGCGGGTGGGGCGGGTGGTGCGGGTGGTGTCGGTCTTCCTTTCTTCTCTGTATTCTGCTACATGTTTTTGATTAATAAAAATCCCAAAAAGTGTATATATCGATTGGTTTGTGTGAAAAGTTATAGCGTCTACAAATTATGGGATATATGCTGGAATTTTTTTTTTACTCATTTTTTTATACTAGTAATGGCGGTGATCAGTGACTTGTAATGGGACTGTGATAGTGCGCTGGGAAATCTGACACTGACTGACGCTTGGTGGGAACTGATTTACTGGCACTGACACTAATACAGCAATCAGTGATATTACTATTTCTATAGTATAGTATTACTATACACTGTCACTGTACTAATGACGCTGGCTGGGAAAGGGTTAAACGTCTATATCAAGGGGTTAAATATGTGCCTAACAATGTGCAATGTGTGTGCTGCTTTTACTAAGAGATCTCTCGGTTTCTCATGCCTGATCTGTACAGATCCGTAGTCAAAGGCTCTGGGCTGTGATTGGACACAACCACACAGCAGGTCCTGTCCGGGAATCATTAGCCAAACTTGCTGACACTGGATCCCGCATTCATCCGTCCTAGGCGGCAACGTACAGGGGATGCCGATTTGCTTAAAGCAGCCTCTTGCCCGCGGGCACATTGCGGGCAGCTGGGCGCCAAGTGGCTCAGGTGGAAGGGAATATAATTTATTATAATTATTATTATTATTTATTTATAGTTTTAAAGTATTAAGCAAAACAAAATGAGCGTATTGAGAATGCGCACAAAATCGGGCTGCGTTTGTCCGCATTTTTTGTGAACGTCCTCACGCTTTGCAAGAGAAAGGAAAAAGGAAAACTAATGCAGACACTGCATTTAGGGATGCAAAAAAAAAGACATTTTGTTTTTTTGGGTTTAGTAGCGCTTTAAGAAAGAACGGCGCGCATGCAGGGTAGAAGGGAGACAGCACTCCACTTGTGGTAAACCACACAGCGAGGACGCGGCCCACACAAGAGGGTCTCCTTCATGACCACACAGCCAAAAGGAAGCTTCACAGAATCCAGGGATTTATTCCGAAAGAACAAAAATGATTACAGAACAAAAAAATAATCTAGACGGATTGGGTAAAGTCTTGGAATCAGGAAAAGTGAGAGATTCCGGAGCTGCCACATAGACACAAAATTGCTTAAAGTGGAACTAAACTTTCTCAATCAACATGAAGTCAGTCTTGTGCCTCTCCTGCCCTCGGTCCTCCGACATGGTGCACTGGAAGGTGCAGAGTAAAGTCCGGCAGAATGGAAACAAGGCAATGCTTGCACTGGATTGGGCGTGCAATGATAATCCCTACAGCACATGGCAAGGAAGGGAGTAGAAAAGGAAAGGAAAAGGGAAATTAAAGCAAGAGGGAAGAAAGAAAAAGGAAAGGGAAGAGGAAAGGAAGGAGAAGGCAAGAGAAAGGAAGAGGGAAGAAAGAAAAAGGGAAAAGAAAGGAAGGGGGAAGGGAGGAAAAGGGAAAAGAAAGGAGGAGGGAAGGAAGGAAAATGGAAAAGAAAGGAAGAGGGAAAGGAGTAAATGGATAGGAAAAGGGAAAAGAAAGAAAGAGAAAAGGAAGGAAAGGGGAAAGAAAGGAAGAGGGATGCAAAGAAAAAGGAAAGGAAGGGGGAGAAAGGAAAAGGGAAAAGAAAGGAAGTGGGAAGGAAGGAAAGGGAAAAGAAATAAAGAGGGATGAAAAGAAAAGGAAAAGGAAGAGGGACGGAGGGAAAAGGAAGGGAGGAAAAGGTAAAAGAAAGGAAGAGGGACAGAAGGAAAGGGAAAATAGGAAGAGAGAAGGAAGGAAAATGAAAAAGAAAGGAAGAGGGAATGAGGGAAAAGAAAAGAAAAGGAAGGAAAGGGGAAAGGAATGGGAAAGGAAGAGGGAAGGAAGGAAAATGGAAAGGAGGAGGGTAGGAAGTGAAGGAGAAAAGAAAGGACCAGGAAGGAAGGTAAAGGAAAGGAAGGGAAGGATAAGGAAGAGGGGAGGAAAGAAGGAAAAGGGAAAAGAAAGGAAGAGGGAGGGAGGAAGGAAAAGGGAAAAGAAAGGAGGAGGGAAGGAAGGAAAATTGAAACGAGAAGGTAAGGAAAGAAAATGGAAAAGAAAGGAGGAGGGAAGGAAGGAAAATGGAAAAGAAAGGAAGAGGGAAAGAAGTAAATGGATAGGAAAAGGGAAAAGAAAGAAAGAGAGAAGGAAGGAAGAAAAGGGGAAAGAAAGGAAGAGGGATGCAAAGAAAAAGGAAAGGAAGGGGGAGAAAGGAAAAGGGAAAAGAAAGGAAGTGGGAAGGAAGGAAAGAGAAAAGAAATAAAGAGGGATGAAAAGAAAAGGAAGAGGGAAGGAAGGAAAAGGAAGGGAGGAAAAGGTAAAAGAAAGGAAGAGGGACAGAAGGAAAGAGAAAAAAGGAAGAGAGAAGGGAAGAAAAGGAAAAAGAAAGGAAGAGGGAATGAGGGAAAAGAAAGGGAAGGAAAGGGGAAAGGAATGGGAAAGGAAGAGGGTAGGAAGTAAAGGGGAAAAGAAAGGACCAGGAAGGAATGTAAAGGAAAGGAAGGGAAGGGAAGGATAAGGAAGAGGGGAGGAAAGAAGGAAAATGGAAAAGAAAGGAAGAGGGAGGGGGAAAGGAAAAGGGAAAAGAAAGGAAGGGTGAAGGGAGGAAAAGGGGAAAAAAGGAAGGGGGAAGGTAAGAAAAGGGAAAAGAAAAGGAGGAGGGAAGGAAGGAAAAATGAAACGAGAAGGTAAGGAAGGAAAATGGAAAAGAAAGGAGAAGGGAAGAAAGGAAAATGGAAAAGAAAGGAAGAGGGAAAGAAGTAAATGGATAGGAAAAGGGAAAAGAAAGAAAGAGAGAAGGAAGGAAAGGGGAAAGAATAGAAGAGGGATGCAAAAGAAAAAGGAAAGGAAGAGGGAAGGAAGGAAAAGGAAGGGAGGAAAAGGTAAAAGAAAGGAAGAGGGACAGAAGGAAAGGGAAAATAGGAAGAGAGAAGGAAGGAAAAGGAAAAAGAAAGGAAGAGGGAAAGAGGGAAAAGAAAAGGAAGGAAAGGGGAAAGGAATGGGAAAGGAAGAGGGAAGGAAGAAAAATGGAAAGGAGGAGGGTAGGAAGTAAAGGGGAAAAGAAAGGACCAGGGAAGGAAGGTAAAGGAAAGGAAGGGAAGGATAAGGAAGAGGGGAGGAAAGAAGGAAAAGGGAAAAGAAAGGAAGAGGGAGGCAGGAAGGAAAAGGGAAAAGAAAGGAAGGGTGAAGGGAGGAAAAGGGAAAAGAAAGGAAGGGGGAAGGTAAGAAAAGGGAAAAGAAAGGAGGAGGGAAGGAAGGAAAATTGAAACGAAACGAGAAGGTAAGGAAGGAAAATGGAAAAGAAAGGAGGAGGGAAGGAAGGAAAATGGAAAAGAAAGGAAGAGGGAAAGAGGTAAATGGATAGGAAAATGGAAAAGAAAGAAAGAGAGAAGGAAGGAAGGAAAGGGGAAAGAAAGGAAGAGGGATGCAAAGAAAAAGGAAAGGAAAGGGGAGAAAGGAAAAGGGAAAAGAACGGAAGTGGGAAGGAAGGAAAGGGAAAAGAAATGAAGAGGGAAGAAAGGAAAAGGAAGAGGGAAGGTAGGAAAAGGAAGGGAGGAAAAGGTAAAAGAAAGGAAGAGGGACAGAAGGAAAGGGAAAATAGGA
The DNA here is from genome assembly GCA_037952835.1 of Lithobates septentrionalis. NCBI lineage: Eukaryota > Metazoa > Chordata > Amphibia > Anura > Ranidae > Lithobates > Lithobates septentrionalis. The sequence continues at coordinate 180,458 of JBBDGP010004316.1, read as the reverse complement.
AGAGAGAAGGAAGGAAAAGGAAAAAGAAAGGAAGAGGGAAAGAGGGAAAAGAAAAGGAAGGAAAGGGGAAAGGAATGGGAAAGGAAGAGGGAAGGAAGGAAAATGGAAAGGAGGAGGGTAGGAAGTAAAGGGGAAAAGAAAGGACCAGGGAAGGAAGGTAAAGGAAAGGAAGGGAAGGATAAGGAAGAGGGGAGGAAAGAAGGAAAAGGGAAAAGAAAGGAAGAGGGAGGGAGGAAGGAAAAGGGAAAAGAAAGGAAGGGTGAGGGGAGGAAAAGGGAAAAGAAAGGAAGGGGGAAGGTAAGAAAAGGGAAAAGAAAGGAGGAGGGAAGGAAGGAAAATTGAAACGAAACGAGAAGGTAAGGAAGGAAAATGGAAAAGAAAGGAGGAGGGAAGGAAGGAAAATGGAAAAGAAAGGAAGAGGGAAAGAAGTAAATGGATAGGAAAAGCAAAAGGGGAAGAAAGAGGGAGGGAAGGAAAAGGCAAAAGAAAGCAATAGGGAAGGAAGGAAAGGGAAAAGAAAGGAAGAGGGATGCAAAGAAAAAGGAAAGGAATGGGGAAGGGAGGAAAAGAAAGGAAGAATGAAGGAAGGAAAGGGAAAAGCAAGGAAGGAGGAAGGAAGGAAAGGGAAAAGAAAGGAAAAGGGATGCAAAGAAAAAGGAAAGGAAGGGGGAAGGAAGAATAAGGGAAAAGAAAGGAAGATGGAAGGAAGAAAAGGGGAAAAGAAAGGAAGGGGGGAGAGAGGAAAAGGGAAAAGAAAGGAAGTGGGAAGGAAGGAAAGGGAAAAGAAATGAAGAGGGAAGAAAAGAAAAGGAAAAGGAAGAGGGAAGGAAGGAAAAGAAAAGGAAGGAAAGGGGAAAGGAATGGGAAAGGAAGAGGGAAGGAAGGAAAATGGAAAGGAGGAGGGTAGGAAGTAAAGGGGAAAAGAAAAGGACCAGGAAGGAAGGTAAAGGAAAGGAAGGGAAGGATAAGGAAGAGGGGAGGAAAGAAGGAAAAGGGAAAAGAAAGGAAGAGGGAGGGAGGAAGGAAAAGGGAAAGGAAAGGAAGGGTGAAGGGAGGAAAAGGGGAAAAAAGGAAGGGGGAAGGTAAGAAAGGGGAAAAGAAAAGGAGGATGGAAGGAAGGAAGATTGAAACGAGAAGGTAAGGAAGGAAAATGAAAGATTGGAGGGTTATTAGATCTCATCACAGGATGGACTGTGGAGGTCTCATATGTAGAGCAGTGCCAACGTCCTATTTTAAGTCTTAGAAAAAAGGGGGAAGGGGGGGGTTTAGGAAGGTAGATGGAAAAGAAAGGAAGAGGGAAAGAAGTAAATGGATAGGAAAAGCAAAAGGGGATGGAAGAGGGAGGGAAGGAAAAGGCAAAAGAAAGCAATAGGGAAGGAAGGAAAGGGAAAAGAAAGGAAGGAGGAAGGAAGGAAAGGGAAAAGAAAGGAAAAGGGATGCAAAGAAAAAGGAAAGGAAGGGGGAAGGAAGAATAAGGGAAAAGAAAGGAAGATGGAAGGAAGAAAAGGGGAAAAGAAAGGAAGGGGGGAGAGAGGAAAAGGGAAAAGAAAGGAAGTGGGAAGGAAGGAAAGGGAAAAGAAATGAAGAGGGAAGAAAAGAAAAGGAAAAGGAAGAGGGAAGGAAGGAAAAGAAAAGGAAGGAAAGGGGAAAGGAATGGGAAAGGAAGAGGGAAGGAAGGAAAATGGAAAGGAGGAGGGTAGGAAGTAAAGGGGAAAAGAAAGGACCAGGGAAGGAAGGTAAAGGAAAGGAAGGGAAGGATAAGGAAGAGGGGAGGAAAGAAGGAAAAGGGAAAAGAAAGGAAGAGGGAGGGAGGAAGGAAAAGGGAAAAGAAAGGAAGGGTGAGGGGAGGAAAAGGGAAAAGAAAGGAAGGGGGAAGGTAAGAAAAGGGAAAAGAAAGGAGGAGGGAAGGAAGGAAAATTGAAACGAAACGAGAAGGTAAGGAAGGAAAATGGAAAAGAAAGGAGGAGGGAAGGAAGGAAAATGGAAAAGAAAGGAAGAGAGAAAGAAGTAAATGGATAGGAAAAGCAAAAGGGGAAGAAAGAGGGAGGGAAGGAAAAGGCAAAAGAAAGCAATAGGGAAGGAAGGAAAGGGAAAAGAAAGGAAGAGGGATGCAAAGAAAAAGGAAAGGAATGGGGAAGGGAGGAAAAGAAAGGAAGAATGAAGGAAGGAAAGGGAAAAGCAAGGAAGGAGGAAGGAAGGAAAGGGAAAAGAAAGGAAAAGGGATGCAAAGAAAAAGGAAAGGAAGGGGGAAGGAAGAATAAGGGAAAAGAAAGGAAGATGGAAGGAAGAAAAGGGGAAAAGAAAGGAAGGGGGGAGAGAGGAAAAGGGAAAAGAAAGGAAGTGGGAAGGAAGGAAAGGGAAAAGAAATGAAGAGGGAAGAAAAGAAAAGGAAAAGGAAGAGGGAAGGAAGGAAAAGAAAAGGAAGGAAAGGGGAAAGGAATGGGAAAGGAAGAGGGAAGGAAGGAAAATGGAAAGGAGGAGGGTAGGAAGTAAAGGGGAAAAGAAAAGGACCAGGAAGGAAGGTAAAGGAAAGGAAGGGAAGGATAAGGAAGAGGGGAGGAAAGAAGGAAAAGGGAAAAGAAAGGAAGAGGGAGGGAGGAAGGAAAAGGGAAAGGAAAGGAAGGGTGAAGGGAGGAAAAGGGGAAAAAAGGAAGGGGGAAGGTAAGAAAGGGGAAAAGAAAAGGAGGAGGGAAGGAAGGAAGATTGAAACGAAACGAGAAGGTAAGGAAGGAAAATGAAAGATTGGAGGGTTATTAGATCTCATCACAGGATGGACTGTGGAGGTCTCATATGTAGAGCAGTGCCAACGTCCTATTTTAAGTCTTAGAAAAAAGGGGGAAGGGGGGGGTTTAGGAAGGTAAATGGAAAAGAAAGGAAGAGGGAAAGAAGTAAATGGATAGGAAAAGCAAAAGGGGATGGAAGAGGGAGGGAAGGAAAAGGCAAAAGAAAGCAATAGGGAAGGAAGGAAAGGGAAAAGAAAGGAAGAGGGATGCAAAGAAAAAGGAAAGGAATGGGGAAGGAAGGAAAAGAAAGGAAGAATGAAGGAAGGAAAGGTAAAAGCAAGGAAGGAGGAAGGAAGGAAAGGGAAAAGAAAGGAAAAGGGATGCAAAGAAAAAGGAAAGGAAGGGGGAAGGAAGAATAAGGGAAAAGAAAGGAAGATGGAAGGAAGGAAAAGGGAAAAGAAAGGAAGATGGAAGGAAGGAAAGGGGAAAAGAAAGGAAGGGGGAAGAGAGGAAAAGGGAAAAGAAAGGAAGAGGGAAAGAAGGAAAAGAAAAGAAAGGAAAGGAAAAGGTAAAGAAAAGGAAGGGAAAGGGAAAATTAGAGAAAAGGAAGAGGAAATAAAAGGGAAAGAGAAAGGAATAGGATTTATTAATGGCATAATATGAACATGGTGCATCGTGTGACAATTGAGCACCCTGGTCCTGAGGAAGGGCCACAGGCATTACTTGCCCATCCAGAGGCCTCAGGGAAACACATCCTCAGATAGGATGGATGACTCCACTTTATCACCTACTACCATTACATTGGTCGCCCTCTTGATGGCCATCACCCACACAGGACTAGTTACTCCATTCAAAAGCATATGAGAATGTTAACACAAATTTATGGGGTCTTTGTACAAAAACTTCACAGTACGAATGTGACAAAACATTTGCACAGCCCCAAGAAAACTCCTTGTATTTTATGTAAAATGATTATTTCCTAGGAAATGGTGCTCACAATGCATTATTTTTCCTGAATGAGGTATTTAAAAAAAATACATAAATATACAAAAGAAAAAAAAACATCATTGTGGCCACTAGATGGCGCTTACAATCATAGGAAATAATCATATTACACAAAATGTGGCACATTTCATGGGGGGCTGTGCGAATGTTTGTCACATTTGTTCAGTGAAGTGTGTTTTCGTTAGCAGGGTGGAGTATTTATAAAAAAAACCGAGTTGAACGCATCCCACATATACTGTATACATTTCATGTAAATAGATCCATTGATAATAAGGAGAGATATTTTAAGTGCAGTTTGTTTAACACACTTACAAACTGCTGACAAAGTGTCCTGGTGTATGATAACAATGATAACAATGATAACAATGATAGCAATGCTATCAGGTGACATAACAGAAATAGGTGATAGGCAAGAAAATCTTATCTAATAGGAAAGAAGGTAATTGGAAGTGAGAAATGATGACCAAGATTTAGGATTTGGCTGTGACACGGGATAGGCTGTAAGGGCTGCCAAAGTCAGAAAGATATTTCACAGGGAGAGAAAGAATAACATAAAACTGAACTCCAGGCACAAAACTCTCATTTAAATATACACTTTATTGTCAAAAGTATTGGGACGCCTGCCTTTACACGCACGTGAACTTTAATGACATCCCAGTCTTAGTCCGTAGGGTTCAATATTGAGTTGGCCCCGCCCTTTGCAGCTATAACAGCTTCAACTCTTCTGGGAAGGCCGTCCACAAGGTTTAGGAGGGTGTCTATGGGAATGTTTGACCATTCTTCCAGAAGAGCATTTGTGAGGTCAGGCACTGATGTTGGATAAGAAGGCCTGGCTCGCAGTCTCCACTCTAATTCATCCCAATGGTGTTCTATCGGGTTGAGGTCAAGTTCCTCCAACCCAAACTCGTTCATCCATGTCTTTATGGACCTTGCTTTGTGCCCTGCTGCGCAGTCATGTTAGAACAGGAAGGGGCCGTCCCCAAACTGTTCCCACAAAGTTGGGAACATGAAATTGTCCAAAATGTCTTGGTATGCTGACGCCTTAAGTGTTCCTTTCACTGGAACTAAGGGGGCCAAACCCAACCCCTGAAAAAAACAACCCCCCACACCATAATCCCCCCTCCACCAGTGCACAAAGTAAGGTCCATAAAGACATGGATGAGCGAGTTTGGGGTGGAGGAACTTGACTGGCACAGAGTCCTGAGCTCAACCCGATAGAACACCTTTGGGATGAATTAGAGCGGAGACTGCGAGCCAGGCCGTCGCATCCAACATCAGTGCCTGACCTCACAAATGCTCTTCTGGAAGAATGGTCAAACATTCCCATAGACACCCTCCTAAACCTTGTGGACGGCCTTCCCAGAAGAGTTGAAGCTGTTATAGCTGCAAAGGGCGGAGCCAACTCCATATTGAACCCTACAGACTAAGACTGGGATGCCATTAAAGTTCATGTGCGTGTAAAGGCAGGTGTCCCAATACTTTTGGTAATATAGTGTACTCCTCAATAGTCACAAAGAACATAAATCTACTTTGTGTACATCAAATGTCTTTGCAAATCCAGATATGTGCTTGCAAAGTAGCAGTGATATCTGATATAAGGGGGACTCTGATGTAAGCAGGGACTCCTAAGACATATTTTGATGTGGGGGAGGGGGTCTCTGATGGGGACCCTGATATATGGGGGGCTCTGATGAGGACCCTAAAATAAGAGGGGACCCTGATTTAAGAGGGGGCTCCTAAAGTAGACTTTGAAGTAAGGGGGGCTCTGATTGGGATCTTGATATAAGGGGGTCACTGATGGGGAGCCTGATATAAGAGGGGACCCTGATTTAAGAAGGGGCTCTGATGGGGACCCTGATATAAGAGAGAACCTGATTTTAGAGGGGGCTCCTAAGGTGGACTTTGATGTAAGGGGGACTTTGATGGGTACCCTGATATAAGAGGGGACCCTAATTTAGGAGGGGGCACCTAAGGTGGACTTTAAATAAGGGGGGCTATGATGGGGACCTTGATATAAGAGGGGACCCTGATTTAGGAGGGGGCTCCTAAAGTAGACTTTGAAGTAAGGGGGGCTCTGATTGGGATCTTGATATAAGGGGGTCACTGATGGGGAGCCTGATATAAGAGGGGACCCTGATTTAAGAAGGGGCTCTGATGGGGACCCTGATATAAGAGAGAACCTGATTTTAGAGGGGGCTCCTAAGGTGGACTTTGATGTAAGGGGGACTTTGATGGGTACCCTGATATAAGAGGGGACCCTAATTTAGGAGGGGGCACCTAAGGTGGACTTTAAATAAGGGGGGCTATGATGGGGACCTTGATATAAGAGGGGACCCTGATTTAGGAGGGGGCTCCTAAGGTGGACTTTAAATAAGGGGGGGTTCTGATGAGGACCCTGATATAAGAGGGGACACTGATTTAAGAGTGGGCTTTGATGGGGACCCTGATATAAGAGGGGACCCTGATTTAGGAGGGGGATCCTAAGGTGAACTTTGATGTAAGGGCGGCTCTGATGGGGATCCTGATGTAAGGGGGCTTTGATGGGGACCCTGATGTAAGGGGGGCTCTAATGGGGATGATGATGTAGAGGAGGACTCTGATGTAAGTGGGGACTCCTAAGACAGATTCTGATGTGGGGGGGGGTGCTCTGATGGGAGACCCTAATATAAAGCGGGGCTCTGCTGGAAGGAAGGAGCTCTAAGGTAGACTCTGATGTAAGGGGGAACTCTCATGGGGACTCCGATGTAAGGGCGCTCTGTTGGAGATACTGTTGTAAGGGGTCTCTGATGGGGACCCTGATATAAGGGGGGCTCTGATGGGGAGCCTGATATAAGAGGGGACCTAATTTTAGAGGGGGCTCCTAAGGTTGACTTTGATGTAAGGGGGGCTCTGATGGGGACCTTGATATAAGGGGGGCTCTGATGGAGACCCTGATATAAGAGGGGACCTGATTTTAGAGGGGGCTACTAAGGTTGACTTTGATGTAAAGGGGGCTGTGATGGGACCCTGGTGTAAAGAGGACTCTGATGGGGACCCTGGTGTAAAGAGGACTCTGGTGGGGACCCTGATGTAAGGGGGGCTCTGATGGGGACCCTGATGTAAGGGGGGCTCTGATGGGGACCCTGATGTAAGGGGGGCTCTGATGGGGACCCTGATGTAAGGGGGGCTCTGATGGGGACCCTGATGTAAGGGGGCATTGATGGGGACCCTGATTTAAGGGGGGCTCTGATGGGGACCCTGATGCAAGGGGGCATTGATGGGGACCCTGATGTAAGGGGGCATTGATGGGGACCCTGATGTAAGGGGGGCTCTGATGGGGACCCTGATGCAAGGGGGGCTCTGATGGGGACCCTGATGTAAGGGGGGCTCTGATGGGGACACTGATGTAAGGGGGGCTCTGATGGGGACCCTGATGTAAGGGGGGCTCTGATGGGGACCCTGATGTAAGGGGGGCTCTGATGGGGACCCTGATCTAAGGGGGGCTCTGATGGGGACCCTGATCTAAGGGGGGCTCTGATGGGTATCCTGGTGTAAGGGGGGCTCTGATGGGGACACTGATGTAAGGGGGGCTCTATTGGGGATGATGATGTAGAGGAGGACTTTGATGTAAGGGGGTCTTTTATTTGTTTTACTAAAGTTTTTTTCTCTTTTGTTGTAAATCATATTATGTTGATTCCAAGAACACCTTCATTCATTTGTTTTTTTATAAATCATTTAAAACCATGTTTTTTCTGTCCACAAATATTATGTGGCCCTCGTGGTGAAAACGTGGCCCTTGCAGCGAAAGGCTTGGAGACCCCTGGATTCATCTATCACAGTAACCTCTAGTGACTCCGAAGCCTTGCAAGCAATGTGGAGACAGACAGAAGATCTTCTGTTGACTTGAAGATGTTGTTGAGTCAGCGATGTTGGGGCCACATGACCGGTTCTCCATGTCAGACCCACTCAGAAGGCTCGAAGCCCACCCCGGATTCAGGGGAAATGAGGATACAGAGAAGTGCTGAGCCCGGGAGGTCCCTCACACTGGAGGTCCTAGACCTAGACTATTAATAATTATCTCTTCAGTGCTCTCCTCCTTCTGGAAAAGCATCTCGTCTTTTCTTCTCCTGTTTATAGATTTTTCTTTCCCTCCGTCTCCCAGTTGCTTTCATTCTGTAATTCTCGCCCCCCTCCCACAACCTCGAACAAGCAGCTATTGTGTGCTTCCAGTGTCTTGGAATTCAGCTCCATCCACTCCAGGAATGTCCATCATTGAGAGGTTGTGCCACCACCTATCTGCTCACCAACGTTCCACCTCTTCATCAGTGACTCCTCTCTTATCAGTGACAACTCTACACGGTTCTGTGTGCACACAGGGTGCAAGGTGACACATACATGAAGGTGTGAATGAGCCCATAGAGCCCTCCCCTTTGTCCTTCACGTTGGACTGCAGCACATATATACTATATTGTCAAAAGTATTGGTACGCCTGCCTTTACACGCACATGAACTTTGATGTCATCCCAGTCTTAATCCGTAGGGTTCAATATTGAGTTGGCCCCGACCTTTGCAGCTATACCAGCTTCACCTCTTCTGGGAAGGCCGTCCACAAGGTTTAGGAGGGTGTCTATGGGAATGTTTGACCATTCTTCCAGAAGAGCATTTGTGTGGTCAGGCACCGATGTTGGACGAGAAGGCCTGGCTCGCAGTCTCCTCTCTAATTTATCCCAAACCAAAGGTGTTCTATCGGGTTGAGGTCAGGACTCTGTGCAGGCCAGTCAAGTTCCTCCACCTCAAACTCGCTCATCCATGTGTTTATGGACCTTGCTTTGTGCACTGGTGCGCAGTCATGTTGGAAGAGGAGGGAGCCGTCCGCAAACTATTCCCACAAAGTTGGGAGAATGAAATTGTCCAAAATGTCTTTGTATGCCGACACCTTAAGAGTTCCTTTCACTGGAACTAAGGGGCCAAGCCCAACCCCTGAAAATCAACCCCTCCCTTTGCAGCTTATAACAGCTTCAACTCTTCTGGGAAGGCCGTCCACAAGGTTTAGGAGTGTGTCTATGGGAATGTTTGACCATTCTTCCAGAAGAGCATTTGTATACGCATTACAGGCTCTGTTCTTCTATATGCCATGACCACCATGCACCCCTTAAAGTAACTTCAGACCAGACATGACAACATTTCAATCACCAAAGAATGGTTCAATAAGTGCAGTCTTTCCCTAACATCCCTAATCCCTACCTACAGGCTTGTGGCACTGGCTGCCCAGCATACCTGTACAGGAAAGAGTCCACACTTGCCAGAGTCCACGGCTGGTATCTTCAGGGAGGACTGCAAGTCCGAGCAATCCTCCTACACATTGAAGACTCTAGGACACAGGCATGGCCAGGACAAGGGGTGGGCACAAGGGGCGGCTGCCCTGGGCACTGTGGTATCATGTTAGGGTGGGGGGGGGGCACTACAAGGAGATTGGGGGGGGGGTTGTGTTGAGAAGGGGAATTTGGGGGGTAGCAGGGCGTAAGAACTGTTCTAGGAGGGCAAATTTAGGAAGGTGTGCTAGGAGTGGTGATTTGGGGGGGATTTGTGTTGGGGGGGGGTTTGTGCCATACAAGTAATATAGTAAAAGGGAATTTTTTTTTGGGGGGGGAGGTTGTGCTAGGAGAGGAAATTTGTAGTGGGGGGGGGGGGGGGACTTGTGCAAGGATGGGGGATTGGAGGGATGGGAATATGTGCTGGAAGGGGGTAATTTGTAATTGAGGGGATTTTTGCCAGGAGGGGAAATTTTGAGAGGTAGATGATCTGTGATAGGAGGGGGATTTTTTTTTTCTTTGCAGGGAGGGGGATTTGTGCTGGGGGAATATGGGGAGAGAGGGGATTTGAGCTGGGGGGGGGGTAAAGATTTGTGCTGAGAGGGGGGATTTCAGTACTCAGAGGAGAGGGAATTTATGTTTAGGGGGTGAGCATGCATGTTAGTGCTCGATTTCTTTTGGGGGAGGGAGGGGTTTTCCGCTGACACATAATGCTCATACATACAGGGGCGCAATTTGGCATGTTCGCCCTGGGCTCTAGATGACCTTTTCCTGGCACTGGACACAGCTGTCCGGTAGAAGTAGGGACTCCCAGAGAGGCAGAGAGCCCTGTGCAGAAGCAACAGCTGGAGGAAACATCTTGCTGGCTGTCTGTGTCTTTCCCCTCCATGCAGCAGGCTGTGTGTTGTGGGACTACAGGTCTCAGCAGCCCCAGGCATGTTGGCGGACTCCTCACAGCAGGCATCTCCAGTGATGACAGCAGAGAAGGTAGCTGGAGCTGAGCAGGGCCCCTCTGGGCAGGTGGTGTGCTGAAGGGTTACATTGCAGCAGTCAGCCTCTCTTCTCCCATGTGGCTGGTCTCTGTCTGGGCAAAGCTCCTTCCTAATTTATATGCACAGAAAAGGGGCAGAGCCCAGCAGAAGCACACCAAAAAAGTTCCGGGTAAATACGTTAACTCTTTCCCTCTCTGCCAGGCAGAGTAACCAGTAACTAGCACTTTCTGCATAAATAACAAGGCAGTGCGCAGACGGGGCTAAACTACTAACAGGCACCCAATCAGCACCCCCTTACATGCATTTCCATGCCAGCAAAAATGTAAGAGTGTTGCTACTTGAAAACAGACAAGCATGAATAGGCCCTTAAATGGCCTCTAAGTATGATCTGCATTGTACAGTTACATACCTCCCAACATTTTGAGATGGGAATGAGGGACACCTACTAGCAAACGTATGTAGGCATAGGACACGCCCCCTGCCACACCCTCTTAAAGGAGAATTAACCAAAATAAAAAAGGTTAATTAAATCCACAAGGTCTTTTTATTAACTATTTCTTTATATTGGCTTTTAACATTTACAAAAGCAGCCATTTAGAAATTGGATGAAAGGTTTAGCGCCGGGAAACACTTTTTTGAAAGGTAAAAAGTGCATTTTATGTACATCTATACAGATCAGACCAAAATGAGGGACAAATGAGGAGGAAAGAGGGACAGAGGGACATTGCTCCAAATCAGGGACAGTTGGGAGCTATGCAGTTATATTGGACCAGCTTGGCTTCCAGCTCTGCTTGAAAAAGTATTCATACCCCTTGACATTTTTCACATTTTGTCATGTTACAACCAAAAACAAAAATATATTTTATTGGGACTTTATGTGATAGAGCAACACAAAGTGGCACATAATTGTGAAGTGGAAGGAAAATGATAAATGGTTTTCCACATTTTTTACAAATAAATATGTGAAAAGTGTGTGTGTGTGTGTGGGGGGGGGGGCAGTTGTATTCAGCCCCCTTTACTCTGATACCCCTAATTAAAATCTAGTGGAACCAATTGCCTTCAGAAGTCACCTAATTAGTAAATAGAGCCCACCTGTGTGTAATTTAATCTCAGTATAAATACAGCTGTTCTGTGAAGCCCTCAGAGGTTTGTTAGAGAACCTTAGTGAACAAACAGCATCATGAAGGCCAAGGAACACACCAGACAGGTCAGGGATAAAGTTGTGGAGAAGTATAAAGCAGGGTTATGTTATAAAAAATTTCTCAAGCTTTGAACATCTCACGGAGCTCTGTTCAATCCATCATCGGAAAATGGAAGGGACATTCTTCCCAATGACCACCAACATAAAGAACATTCTTCTCACTGACCACCAATGTAAGGAACATTCTTCTCACTGATCACCAATGTAAAGAACATTCTTCTCACTGATCACCAATGTAAGGAACATTCTTCTCACTGATCACCAATGTAAGGAACATTCTTCCCACTGATCACCAATGTAAGGAACATTCTTCTCACTGATCACCAATGTAAGGAACATTCTTCCCACTGATCACCAATGTAAGGGACATTCTTCTCACTGATCACCAATGTAAGGGACATTCTTCCCACTGATCACCAATGTAAGGAACATTCTTCCCACTGATCACCAATGTAAGGAACATTCTTCTCACTGATCACCAATGTAAGGAACATTCTTCCCACTGATCACCAATGTAAGGCCCCTTTCACACGAGGGATCCGTATGTCCGTTTTTCATCCTTCCGTTTTCGGATGAAAAACGGACATACATTCATCCCTATGGGGCGTCGGATGTCAGCGGTGACATGTCCGCTGACATCCGACCCGCTCCGATCCGAAAAGTGTAACGGAGGAAAAACCTACTTTTCCCTCCGTTTTCGGATCGGATCGGATGACGACGGACACTACGGACCGTCATCATCCGATTCCCCCCCCCCATAGGGGAGAGCGGCGCTCTGACAGGTCCGTCGCTGCACAGTGTGCAGCGATGCACCTGTCATCTTCCTGCTGAGCAAGCGGATGTTCACGGGGCGGATCATCACTGATCCGCCCCGTGTGAAAGAGCCCTAAGGAACATTCTTCTCACTGATCACGAAATAATTGGCTTTATTCGCTGAGACATGAAAAGGGTTCCTCTGGCACAAAAAGGTTGAGAAAAGTGAGTGTATATTGAGAGAGATTGCATTGCCACACATTGTCATGCATAGAATGCCGCTATTCTCCTGATATAAATGAAAGGTCGGCACTCCAGAATTCAGCATTCAATACTTTAGTCACAGCTTCATGCAGGTGGAAAAGGAGCCCTGCTGTAAACGATGGGTTTTTGTCATGTTAATGGATCGTGCAGAAGAATGACGAGGCATTTGGTGTTTCCAATCATTTACTGACCTGATTCCAAACTACAGAGAACAAAACTGAATTGCTTGCGATAAATTATATACATCAATATTACACAATACAATATGAAATGGACCTGGCTGTGTTTTATGATGTATGTACAGCTTAATGACGGGACAGAAAAAAGGAATGATTTTTCTTTCATAGATATTGTGTGGCTGCATTTGAAATCTGGCCTCCGGACTCACACAGCTCTGGATTGCATAAAACTGAATAATCAATTTTTTGCAACCCTCAGAAGGTCACCTGCCTTGGTATACAGAACACCGGTGAACTTTAATCCCAATGTCCCCGACGTGTCCTGACTGTCCTTTAAACACTTGCTTACCACTGGGCACTTATACCCCCTCTTCCTGCCCAGAACAATTTTCAGCTTTCAGCGCTGCCACACTTTGAATGACAATTGCGCGGTCATACAACACTGTACCCATATGACATTTTTAGCATTTTTTTTATACAAATAGAGCTTTCTTTTGGTGGTATTTATTCACCACTGGGTTTTTTTTTTTCTAAACAAACAAAAAAACACTGAAAATATTGAAAAAAAAACTTCTTAGATTCTGTCATAAAATTTTGTAAATATGTAATTTTTCTCCTTCAATGATGTGCGCTAATGAGGCAGCACTGATGAGGCGGCACTGAGGGGGCACTAATAGGCAGCCAGGGCTGGTGTAAGGATTTTTGACACCCTAGGCGAAACCTCATTTTGCCCCCCTCCTGGCTCCACCCCTTTGCCCTGCCCATGTGTTTCCCACCTTTTTAATGAAGCGCCCATCAAATGAAGCCTCACCAGAGCCCATCAAATGCAGCCTCACCAGAGCCCATCAAATGCAGCCTCACCAGAGCCCATCAAATGCAGCCTCACCAGAGCCCATCAAATACAGCCTCACCAGGGCCCATCAAATGCAGCCTCACCAGAGCCCATCAAATGCAGCCTCACCAGAGCCCATCAAATGCAGCCTCACCAGGGCCCATCAAATGCAGCCTCACCAGGGCCCATCAAATGCAGCCTCACCAGAGCCCATCAAATGCAGCCTCACCAGTGCCCATCAAATGCAGCCTCACCAGGGCCCATCAAATGCAGCCTCACCAGGGCCCATCAAATGCAGCCTCACCAGGGCCCATCAAATGCAGCCTCACCAGGGCCCATCAAATGCAGCCTCACCAGGGCCCATCAAATGCAGCCTCACCAGGGCCCATCAAATGCAGCCTCACCAGGGCCCATCAAATGCAGCCTCACCAGGGCCCATCAAATGCAGCCTCACAAGGGCCCATCAATGCAGCTTACCAGTGCCCACTAATGAATATTTGCTTGCTTCCATTCAGGAGTCGGGACACAGACATAGTCCTCCACCGCCACTGCGCCTCTAACACTATGTGCGAATGGAGCGGCAGCTGCCTGCTGATGTTGAGATGTTGAGACTTAGTTGCTTTCTGCAGAGAGAAGAGAGTAGGAACACCAGTGGCCGGGCGCCCTAGGAAGCAGTGCACCCTAGGTGGCTGCCTAATTTACCTAGTGGTAGTACAGGCCCTGTAGGCAGCACTGATGGGCACTGATAGGCTTCACTGAATCCATAATGATTACTTGAAGCTAAACAAACACAATGCAATGTGACCTCCGATGTAAGGAACATTCTACCCACTGATCACCAATGTAAGAAACATTCTACCCACTGATCACCAATGTAAGGAACATTCTTCTCACTGATCACCAATGTAAGGAACATTCTTCTCACTGATCACCAATGTAAGGAACATTCTTCTCACTGATCACCAATGTAAGGAACATTCTTCTCACTGATCACCAATGTAAGGAACATTCTTCTCACTGATCACCAATGTAAGGGACATTCTTCTCACTGATCACCAATGTAAGGAACATTCTTCTCACTGATCACCAATGTAAGGAACATTCTTCCCACTGATCACCAATGTAAGGGACATTCTTCTCACTGATCACCAATGTAAGGAACATTCTTCCCACTGATCACCAATGTAAGGGACATTCTTCTCACTGATCACCAATGTAAGGAACATTCTTCCCACTGACCACCAATGTAAGGGACATTCTTCTCACTGATCACCAATGTAAGGAACATTCTTCTCACTGATCACCAATGTAAGGAACATTCTTCTCACTGATCACCAATGTAAGGAACATTCTTCTCACTGATCACCAATGTAAGGAACATTCTTCTCACTGATCACCAATGTAAGGAACATTCTTCTCACTGATCACCAATGTAAGGAACATTCTTCCCACTGACCACCAATGTAAGGAGCATTCTTCTCACTGATCACCAATGTAAGGAACATTCTTCTCACTGATCACCAATGTAAGGAGCATTCTTCTCACTGATCACCAATGTAAGGAACATTCTTCTCACTACATGTCGGTAACGCAGGCAAAATTGATCACTCTCCTGCCCTTTGGACATGTGCAGCAGGGCCAATAATTCTAAGGCCCCTTTCACACTACTGCGACTTCAAAGTTGAGCGATCTTGCTGCGATTATGCCGCAATTTCAGGGAGTGCCTGTGTAAACTTGAGGTCTTTGGACCTCAACTCGCATCAAAGTCGGACCAAAGTAAAGTAGTACAGGGACTACGTTGAAGTCGGTGCGACTTGAAGTCGCACAGATATGAATGGTACTCATTGGAAATCATGGGGGTACAAATTGTCATGCGACTTTGCAGTCCCAAGTCGCAGGACAAGTCACACAAGTGTGAAAAGGGCCTTAATGGCACTCCTGTACATTTATTACAGGTACTTACAGTGCCGGCACAAGGTCCTCTAGAGCCCAGGGCAAACTTGGCCAACTGTACTCCCCCCCCCCCCCCCCCCCAGAGATGTATGAGCATTATGGGGTTGATTTACTAAGGACAAAATGACTGTGCACTCTGCATGTGCAGTTCCTCCAGAGCTTAGTAAATCAGCAGAAGCTCTGCTGACTTTCATCATCCAATCACGCTCAAGCAAAAATGCTTTTTTTTTATTTTCCTGGCACGTGATTGGGTACACTTTGCAAAGTGAAGCCTTACCTCATTTACTAAGCTCTGGAGCAACTGCACTTGCAGAGGGCAACTGCATTTTGCAAAGTGCACAGTTTATTTGCCTTTAGTAAATCAACCCCTATGTGTCAGCAACAAAATACCCCCACAAAAACACTGAGCACTAATCTGCATGTTTACCCCCTAAGCATAAATTCCCCCTCCTCCAAGTACAAATCTGCGACCCTGGGGAATTCCCCCTTCTCAGCACAAATCGTTTCCCATCCCTCCCATCCCCCCAACTCAAATGCCCCCTCTCAAAAAAAAAAATTCACCCCTCGTTGCACAAATCTTCTACTCCTAAAATTTTCCCTCCTAGTACACATCCCCCCCCCCCCGTACCCTACTTCAAATTTCCTGCTCCCAGCACAATTCCCCCCAAATCTCCCTTTATTGTACACATAGCCCCCCTCTCCCAACACAAATCTCCCTAAATCACCACTCTCAGCACTCCTACCCCCAAGTGCCCCCTCCTAGAACAATGCTTACCTCTTGCTGACCCCCAAATTCCCCCTTTCAACACAAATCCCTCCCCCCCACCCCACCTCACCTCACATGATACCACAGTGCCCAGGCCAACCGCTGCTCCCACTCACCCCTTGCCCTGGGTACTTATAGAGCGTCGTCCATTTACTACCACGTGAGTTTCCGCACTCACCAAACTGCATGGGGCAAAATTGACCCGAAAAAGGGGTCAGGGACTTGTTTTCCACGTTTCTACACATGACGCATGGGAAAACGCAGAAAACACGCACACGTGCTCCTCATCACACCTGCATGTGGTGAAAGTAGCCAGAGAGTACAAAATATTATCGGCTCCCAAGATATCTAGGCTTGCTTTGCACTTGTTGAAAAGATATAATAAAACACTTTCTACGATCGATCTAACAGACCAAAAGAGAGCCGTGATGTATACATGGGAATCCTCATCTTCACTCTCTCAGAAACACTGGAGAGTGCAAAATCTGGGGCAGCTTTGCAAAGTAACCAATCAGCTTCCAGGTTTTATTATCAAAGCTGAATTGAACAAACTAAAGTTGGAAGCTGATTGGCTACCAATGCATAATTGCTCCATGCTCCAGATTCTGAGCGCTCCTGTTTTCTGTAAATCTCTCTAAATCCACAATGAAGACTGGAAGCATCCATAGACAGCAGAAGGAAGCCTACAGCTCAGCCCTGCACTCTAGATGAGGTCTCTGTCAGTCCAGGCTGATCAACCATGTCTCTGATTAGTATCTGTAAACCATTCCCATGTCTAAAACATCAAGCATGGAGAGTCACCTACCTGCTAGAAGAGAGGTCACAGCTTGTAGATGAGTGCAGAGGAGAAGCAGCAGGAAGGTCATCCTGAAATCTGATGGATGTCCCTGGAGGGGGGTCCTGCCCTTGAAGTAGTCCAGGAAATCTGATGGCTGTCCCTGTAGGGGGATTGTGCTCCAGCAGCGGTCCAGGATCTGTCCTGAGTGTGCAGTGTGTCATCTATGGACTATATACAAGAGGGAGGACTTCTAGGTGTGTGCAATGTTTGTTATCATTTAGGAAGTTATTTATACATTGTTACTTTGTTGGGGCTGTGATGGTCAGTGGTCAGGAAGGTTGGGGCTTTGATGGTCAGTGGTCAGGGAGGTTGGGGCTTTGATGGTCAGTGGTCAGGGAGGTTGGGGCTTTGATGGTCAGTGGTCAGGGAGTTTGGGGCTGTGATGGTCAGGAGGGTTGGGGCTATGGTGTACAGTGGTCAGTCAGGTTGGGGCTTTGATGGTCAGTGACCAGGAAGGTTGGAGCTGTGGTGGTCAGTGATGTTGAGGGTGTGATGGTCAGTGGTCAGGAAGGTTGGGGCTGCGATGGTCAGTGGTCAGGAAGGTTGGAGCTGTTATGGTCAGTGGTCAATCAGGTTGGAGCTGTGATGGTCAGTGGTCAGGGAGTTTGGGGCTGCGATGGTCAGGGGGGTTAGGGCTGTGGTGAACAGTGGTCAGTCAGGTTGGGGCTTTGATGTGCAGTGGTCAGTCAGGTTGGAGCTGTGGTGGTCAGTGGTCAGTCAGGTTGGAGCTGTAGTGGTCAGTGATCAGTCAGGTTGGAGCTGTGGTGGTCAGTGATCAGGGAGGTTGGAGCTGTGGTGGTCAGTGATCAGGGAGGTTGGGGGTGTGACGGTCAGCGATCAGGGAGGTTGGGGGCGTGATGGTCAGTGGTCAGGGAGGTTGGGGGCGTGATGGTCAGTGGTCAGGGAGGTTGGGGGCGTGATGGTCAGCAGTCAGGGAGGTTGGGGCTGTGAAGGTCAGTGGTCAGGGAGGTTGGGGCTGTGGTGAGCAGTGGTCAGTCAGGTTGGAGCTGTGGTGGTCTGTGGTCAAGAAGGTTGGAGCTGTGATGGTCAGTGGTCAGGGAGGTTGGGGCTGTGGTGGTCAGTGGTCAGTCAGGGAGGTTGGGGCTGTGGTGGTCAGTCAGGTTGGAGATGTGGTGGTCAGTGGTCAGTCAGGTTGGAGATGTGGTGGTCAGTGGTCAGTCAGGTTGGAGATGTGGTGGTCAGTGGTCAGTCAGGTTGGAGATGTGGTGGTCAGTGGTCAGTCAGGTTGGGGTGTGATGTGCAGTGGTCAGTCAGGTTGGGGCTGTGCAGTGGTCAGTCTTATAATCTTTTCCTATGTCCCTGACTCTTCTTCTGCATGTCTCTTGGTCACAGCTGAGTCCTCTGCTCTGAGCTCTGCTGACAGCTTTTCTCCAACCTCCCTGATCTTCTCTTTTGTCTCTTGTCATCTGTTTCTTGTCTGGGACTGTGAAGTTGGGAGACCCTCCTCCTGCACCCCAGGCTCTCCTCTTTTTCCAGCACTGCCTCCTGTCCTTCCCACACTCTCCCTGCTCCTCTTTCATCTGTGTCCCTCTCTACCGCCCCCTCTCATCACTCACCCCATCCCTCCTTCACTATGGGATAATATTCACTCCTTTTAAATTGTTTCAATCTATAACACTGATCCCAAAATAAATCTCTATACTATGCACAAAGAAAAGACATCTTACCCCTGCCTGCAGCTGAGGACATGCAGCAGATGTAAAGCCCCTCTATTCACACTTCCACTCAACCAGCAGACCTGTCCCATTGTAGGACTGGAGACCTGGGCTGACCTGCTGCTGCCATCTAGTGACCATGGTGTGAAAATGACATCAATACACTTTGGTAAAGACTCTACAGCAGCATTTCTTTTTTTTTTCAGTCCCAGTGTGCAAAATCTGAAGCCCCCCCTTCCCCTTCCCCTTCCCCTTCCCCAGTCTAAAATGTGAAAAATGTAAATGTTACTTATTATCAGTGGGAAACCTGAGCCTGGGACGATGCACACAACCACCTTGATTAAATTAACTTCACATCAGAGGTTCCCCCTTCACATCAGAGGTCCCTGCATCCTTTACATCAGAGGTTCCCCCTTCACATCAGAGGTCCCTCCCCTGCGTCACATCAGAGGTTCCCCCTTCACATCAGAGGTCCCTCCCCCGCGTCACATCAGAGGTTCCCCCTTCACATCAGAGGTCCCTCCCCTGCGTCACATCAGAGGTTCCCCCTTCACATCAGAGGTCCCTCCCCCACGTCACATCAGAGGTTCCCCCTTCACATCAGAGGTCCCTCCCCCGCGTCACATCAGAGGTCCCTGCACCCTTTACATCAGAGGTTCCCCCTTCACATCAGAGGTCCCTCCCCCGCGTCACATCAGAGGTCCCTGCACCCTTTACATCAGAGGTTCCCCCTTCACATCAGAGGTCCCTCCCCTGCGTCACATCAGAGGTTCCCCCTTCACATCAGAGGTCCCTCCCCCGCGTCACATCAGAGGTTCCCCCTTCACATCAGAGGTCCCTCCCCCGCGTCACATCAGAGGTTCCCCCTTCACATCAGAGGTCCCTCCCCCGCGTCACATCAGAGATTCCCCCTTCACATCAGAGGTCCCTCCCCTGCGTCACATCAGAGGTTCCCCCTTCACATCAGCGGTCCCTCCCCCGCGTCACATCAGAGGTTCCCCCTTCACATCAGAGGTCCCTGCACCCTTTACATCAGAGGTTCCCCCTTCACATCAGAGGTTTCCCCTCCCCCGCTTCACATAAGAGGTTCCCCCATCACATAAAAGGTTCACCCATAAGATCAGAACCCCTCTTAACATGAGAGGTTCCCCCTTTTCAACAGAGGTCCCTCCATCACATCAGAGCCCCCTTCATATGAGAGGTCCCCCATCACATCAGAGCCCCCTTCATATGAGAGGTCCCCCATCACATCTGAACCCCCCTTCACATCAGACCCCCCCTTCACATCAGAGGTTCCCCCATCACATAAGAGGTTCACCCATCACATCAGAGCCCCCCGTCACATCAGAGGTTCCCCCTTGACATCAGAATCCCCCTTCACATCAGAGGTTCCCCCATCACATCAGAAGTTCCCCCATCACATCAGAGCCCCCCTTGACATGAGAGGTCCCCCATCACATCAGAGCCCCCCTTGACCTGAGAGGTCCCCCATCACATCAGAGCCCCCCTTGACCTGAGAGGTCCCCCATCACATCAGAGCCCCCCTTGACATGAGAGGTCCCCCATCACATCAGAGCCCCCCTTGACATGAGATCTCCCCCATCGAATCAGAGGTTCCCCCTTCACATCAGAGCCTCTCTTCACATGAGAGGTCCAACAAATCACATGAGAGGTCACCCATCAAAATAGAGGTTCCCCCCTTCATATCAGAGCCCCCCCTTCACACCAAAGGTCCCCTATTACCTCAGAGACCACTATCATATCAGAGCAACACATCACATGAGAGGTCCCCCAATCACAGGAGAGGTCCCCCAATTAGATGAGAGGTCCCCCATCACATCATAGCCCCCGTCACATCAGAGGTTCCCCCTTCACTTTAGAGGTTCCACTTTAACTTTAGAGGTTCCCCCATCGCATCAGAGGTTCCCCCATCATATCAGAGCCCCCCTTCACATGAGAGGTCCCCCATCACATCTGAACCCCCCTTCACATCAGACCCCCCCTTCACATCAGAGGTTCCCCCATCACATAAGAGGTTCACCCATCACATCAGAGCCCCCCGTCACATCAGAGGTTCCCCCTTGACATCAGAATCCCCCTTCACATCAGAGGTTCCCCCATCACATCAGAATCCCCCATCACATGAGAGGCCCCCCATCACATCAGAAGTTCCCCCCATCACATCAGAGCCCCCCTTGACATGAGAGGTCCCCATCACATCAGAGCCCCCCTTGACCTGAGAGGTCCCCCATCACATCAGAGCCCCCCTTGACCTGAGAGGTCCCCCATCACATCAGAGCCCCCCTTGACATGAGAGGTCCCCCATCACATCAGAGCCCCCCTTGACATGAGAGGTCCCCCATCACATCAGAGCCCCCCTTGACATGAGATCTCCCCCATCGAATCAGAGGTTCCCCCTTCACATCAGAGCCTCTCTTCACATGAGAGGTCCAACAAATCACATGAGAGGTCACCCATCAAAATAGAGGTTCCCCCCTTCATATCAGAGCCCCCCCTTCACACCAAAGGTCCCCTATTACCTCAGAGACCACTATCATATCAGAGCAATACATCACATGAGAGGTCCCCCAATCACAGGAGAGGTCCCCCAATTAGATGAGAGGTCCCCCATCACATCATAGCCCCCGTCACATCAGAGGTTCCCCGTTCACTTTAGAGGTTCCCCTTTAACTTTAGAGGTTCCCCCATCGCATCAGAGGTTCCCCCATCATATCAGAGCCCCCCTTCACATGAGAGGTCCCCCATCACATCTGAACCCCCCTTCACATCAGACCCCCCCTTCACATCAGAGGTTCCCCCATCACATAAGAGGTTCACCCATCACATCAGAGCCCCCCGTCACATCAGAGGTTCCCCCATGACATCAGAACCCCCCTTCACATCAGAGGTCTCCCATCACATCTGAATCCCCCTTCACATCAGAGGTCTCCCATCACATCTGAACCCCCCCTTCACATCAGAGGTCTCCCATCACATCTGAACCCCCCTTCACATCAGAGGTCTCCCATCACATCTGAATCCCCCTTCACATCAGAGGTCTCCCATCACATCTGAACCCCCCCTTCACATCAGAGGTCTCCCATCACATCTGAACCCCCCCTTCACATCAGAGGTCTCCCATCACATCTGAACCCCCCTTCACATCAGAGGTCTCCCATCACATCTGAACCTCCCTTCACATCAGACCCCCCCCCCTTCACATCAGAGGCTCCCCCATCACATAAGAGGTTCACCCATTACTTCAGAGCCCCTCTTTACCTCAGAGGTTCCCCCTTCACATCAGAGGTCCCTCCATCACATCAGAATCCCCCTTCACATGAGAGGCCCCCCATCACATCAGAAGTTCCCCCATCACATCAGAGCCCCCCTTGACATGAGAGGTCCCCCATCACATCAGAGCCCCCCTTGACATGAGATCTCCCCCATCACATCAGAGGTTCCCCCTTCACATCAGAGCCTCTCTTCACATGAGAGGTCCAACAAATCACATGAGAGGTCACCCATCAAAATAGAGGTTCCCCCCTTCATATCAGAGCCCCCCCTTCACACCAAAGGTCCCCCATCACATCAGAGACCACTATCATATCAGAGCAATACATCACATAAGAGGTCCCCCATTCACAGGAGAGGCCCCCCAATTAGATGAGAGATCCGCCAATCACATCAGAGGTTCCCCCATCACATTAGAGGTCCCCCATCACAGCCCCCGTCACATCAGAGGTTCCCCCTTCACTTCAGAATCCCCCTTCACATAAGAGGTTCCTCCATCACATCAGAATCCCTGATATACATCAGAGTCCCCCCCCTCCAATTGCATAAGAGTCCCTGGTATACATCAAAGTCACCCCCCATCACATCAGATTCCCTCATATACATCAGAGTCCCTCCCCCATCACATCAGAGTCCCTGACATACATCAGAGCCCCCCCCCCATCACATCAGAGTACCCAATATACATCAGAGCCCCCCCCCATCACATCAGAGTCCCCCATCACCACAGAGTCATCCATCTCTGATTCAGGGCAAACTGGGCCTCATGCTAGTGACACCCTGGTAAAAGCCAAATGGCACCCAGGTTGGGAAACACTGCTGAGGGGCCACAGGGGAAGCTGACAATCGCTGTCGTAGTCGGTGCTACTACAGTAGTAGCTGTTATCTTCCAGGTCCTGTGTTGTGCAGCTTCCCCTCTGCTCACTGACTACAGGAAGTCACTTGCTTGGCAACACTGCCATTCACAGAACATCATGGATTTTTTAATTTATATAAGGGCCGGTGATGTCATAATCTCCACCCTGTCTAATCAGAGACCACTTTGTATTCATTAAAAAAATAAAAATACAAGGTGTTCTGTGAAGGAGGCAGTGCCTAAAAAGGACACTGACACTCATTTATATCAATCTCTGATCTATTTTATCTTTGTTTGTTTGTTTGTTTTTCAGCAGACTCTTTTGTTTAGACAGATGTGTCCCCTGTCCAGAGAAAAAGATACATTTCCTTCCCTGTGAGGGAAAAAAGATACAATGTATCTTTTTACAGAGGGGGGAATCTATAATAGTGTAGTGTATAATTTATAATCATTAACATTAAAGTGATTGTAAAGTCTTGTTTATTTCTATAAAAAAAATAACAAACTTTATACTTACCTGCTCTGTTGCACTGGATTTGCACAGAGTAGCCCCGATCCTCCTCTTCTCGTGTCCCTCTTCTGTGCTCCTGGCCCCTCCCTCCTGTTGAGTGCCCCCCACAGCAAGCAGCTTGCTATGGGGCCTCTGAGCTAAGTCACAGCTCCCTGTGTCCATTCAGACACGGAACTTCGGTTTTGCCCCTCCCCCTCTCTCTCCTGATTGGCTAACTGACATTGATTGACAGCAGCGGGAGCCAATGTTGCCACGCTGCTGTCTCAGGCCAATGAGGAGGGAAGTCCCGGACAGCCGAGTCTCTGCAACATCGCTGGACAGAGAGGGGGCACAGCAGCAGTGGCCCGTCCATCAGGGGCGCCCGGGCGCCGCCCCCTCTCTCCTAGCCGCCCCCTACATGCATCGGATAGATTCATGCATAGCATAGCATGAATCTATCCATGGCCGCCGAGGCCACCCCCTATTTATGTGTCCGGCCCCTTTCAGGTCACCAGGCACATGAATTACAGCAGCCACGGTTTTTTCTAAGCACCTGATTAGAGCCAGAGGCTCTAATAGGCTTCAAAATAGTGTAGGCTCGGGACGCTGCGGGTGCATCCTGAGCCCACCCAGGTGTGTTGCAACAGCAAATGAATATTCGCTGTTGCAACACTAATCCTCCTCCCGGCCAATCGGGAAGCGGGTATGAAACCCGTTTCCCCATTGGCCAAAACTATTGGACGCCTACTGCGAGGGGGAGCAGAGAGGAGAGGACTCCAGGAGAGGACAATGGAGCCCGCCACACTGGGAGATGGCCACAGCAGCTCCCCCGCTGCTCTCGCTGTCCGCATCCACGGTAAGGACAGCGGGTGTTGGAGGGGTGGTGTTAGTGCCGCGCCACGGCAGGGGGGGGGATGTAGTAGCTGGCAGTTGTGCTAGTGCCGCTTCACCGGCGGTGGGGGGGGGCTCAGGTAAGTATTAGTGGGGGGCTGAGGGGGGATGCTACACACAGAAGGATTTTTATCTTGACCCTTTAATAACTAAGCCTTTTTCTGACATTTGTTACTTACAAGTTAAAATCCGTATTTTTTGCTAGAAAATTACTTAGAACCCCTAAACATATATATATATATATATATATATATATATATATATATATATATATAAAACATTTTTTTTGTTTTTTTGTTTTGTTTTTTTTAGCAGAAACCCTAGAGAATAAAATGGTGATCGTTGCAATATTTTATATCACACAGTATTTCCGCAAGCCGTCTTTCAAATGCAATAGTTTTGGAAAAAACACACTTTCATGAACTAAAAAAATATGAAATGTGAAAGATGATGTTACGCCGAGTAAATAGATACCTAACATGTCATGCTTTAAAGTTGCGCACGCGCTCGTTGAATGGCAACAAACAACAGTAATTAATAATCTCCATAGGCAACTCTTTAAAAATTTCTAGAGGTTCAGAGTTACAGAATAGGTCTTGTGCTAAAATGACATGTGTGGTTTGAACACCGTTTACATTTGCGGGTGCGACTTACGTATGTGCCTTCGTTTCTGCGCACGAGCACGGAGGGACGGGGCGCTTTAAATATATATATATTTTTTTCTTATTTATTTTCTTTTATTTTTACACTGTCTCTTTAAGTTTATTTTTTCTAAGACCGCAAAATCCCTCCTTTGCATTTAAAAGCATTCAAAACGCCAAATTTGTCAGTTTTGAATGCTGTCATTTTTTTAAATTTGGCGCCTTTAAGTCTCCAGTAAACCAGACGTGATGTCATGACATGTCAAGACATCGCTTCCGAATTATTAGATCCAAGACCTGATCAAAGCCGGTTCTGGCTTTGTTCGGGTCTCCGACCAGCCGGCGGACATGCCCGCTGGTCGCTAGGGCTTCCTGGCGTCAGACGGACGAGGGAGACTGACCTTAAGTTAGGAGGCAGGGGGAAGGAAGAGCTGGGCCGTCGCTTCTCCTCCCAGATGAACAGAATGTGTCCCGATTGGGTCTCCCTTCCTGATTGGCCCGGGAAGTTAATCAGAAGACAATGGCGAATATTCATTCGCTATTGTCCCACAAGTGGGTGGGCATCAGGGTGGAGTGCTCAGCGCCCCGAGTTTACCCTTTTTTGAAGCCACTTAGAGCCTCAGGCTTTAATCACGTGCTTCAAAAAAAAATAAAAAACCCAATTAGAATCCGTGCGTCTGTCGCCCTGCATGTAGATTAGGGGGCCGGGTGCACTTGCTTCCATTGCAAGTCGATCCAGAGGAAGGCGAAAACCCCCCAGCAAAGCATGATACAATTTGCTACAGGAGGGGAAAAAATTCCTTCCTGATCCCCCGAGAGGCAATCGGATTTTCCCTGGATCAACTTTACCTATAAATGTTAGTACCCAGTTATATTATGTACATGTAGGAAAGTATCCAGGCCTTTCTTAAAGCAATCTACTGAGCTGGCCAGAACCACCTCTGGAGGGAGTCTATTCCACATTTTCACAGCACTTACTGTGAAGAAACCTTTCCGTATTTTGTAATTGTTACACTGAAAAATATATATTTTTTCTCCAATAAAAATGTATTCTGAATAAAAACCTAAAATAAAAAACTACAGTGTGCAGGCTTCCAGAACCAAGAATCTGAAAGGTTGGAGTTCCTGTAATATCTGTAGACAGATCGCTCGGGCACTCAGGGCAGATCGCTCGGGCACTCAGCGCAGATCGCTCGGGCACTCAGGGCAGATCGCTCGGCACTCAGCGCAGATCGCTCGGGCACTCAGGGCAGATAGCTCGGGCACTCAGGGCAGATCGCTCGGGCACTCAGCGCAGATCGCTCGGGCGCTCAGGGCAGATCGCTCGGGCGCTCAGGGCAGATCGCTCGGGCGCTCAGGGCAGATCGCTCGGGCGCTCAGGGCAGATCGCTCAGGCTCTCGGGGCAGATTGCTCGGGCATTCAGCGCAGACCGCTGGGGCACTCAGGGCAGATCGCTCGGGCACTCAGCGCAGATCGCTCGGGCACTCAGCGCAGATCACTCGGGCACTCAGGGCAGATCGCTCCAGCACTCAGGGCAGATCGCTCGGGCACTCAGAGCAGATCGCTCGGGCACTCTGTGCAGATCGCTCGGGCACTCAGGGAATATCGCTCCGGCACTCAGCGCAGATCGCTCCGGCACTCAGCACAGATCGCTCGGGCACTCAGGGCAGATCGCTCCGGCACTCAGCGCAGATCGCTCGGGCACTCAGCGCAGATCGCTTGGGCACTCAGCGCAGATCGCTCGGGCACTCAGCGCAAATCGCTCGGGCACTCAGCGCAGATCGCTCGGGCCCTCTGTGCAGATCGCTCGGGCACCCAGGGCAGATCGCTCGGGCCCTCTGTGCAGATCGCTCGGGCACTCAAAGCAGATCGCTCCGGCACTCAGCGCAGATCGCTCCGGCACTCAGGGCAGAACGCTCCGGCACTCAGCGCAGATCGCTGGGGCACTCAGGGCAGATCGCTCGGGCACTCAGCGCAGATCGCTCGGGCACTCAGGGCAGATCGCTCAGGCACTCAGGGCAGATCGCTCGGGCACTCAGAGCAGATCGCTCGGGCACTCTGTGCAGATCGCTCGGGCACTCTGTGCAGATCGCTCGGGCACTCAGGGAAGATCGCTCCGGCACTCAGCGCAGATCGCTCGGGCACTCAGAGCAGATAGCTTGGGCACTCTGTGAAGATCGCTCCGGCACTCAGGGAAGATCGCTCGGGCACTCAGAGCAGATCGCTCGGGCACTCTGTGCAGATCGCTCGGGCACTCTGTGCAGATCGCTCGGGCACTCAGGGAAGATCGCTCCGGCACTCAGCGCAGATCGCTCGGGCACTCAGAGCAGATCGCTCGGGCACTCAGAGCAGATCGCTCGGGCACTCTGTGCAGATCGCTCGGGCACTCGGGGAAGATCGCTCCGGCACTCAGCGCAGATCGCTCGGGCACTCAGGGCAGATCGCTCCGGCACTCAGCGCAGATCGCTCCGGCAATCAGCGCAAATCGCTCGGGCACTCAGCGCAGATCGCTCGGGCACTCAGGGCAGATTGCTCGGGCACTCAGGGCAGATCGCTCGGGCACTCAGGGCAGATCGTTCGGGCACTCAGGGCAGATCGCTCGGGCACTCAGGGCAGATCGCTCAGGCACTCAGCGCAGATCGCTCAGGCACTCAGGGCAGATCGCTCGGGCACTCAGGGCAGAAAGATAACAACAGTCACAACAACATGAAAGGGGTTTGTAAACCCTCAAGGTTTTTCACCTCACCTTGATGCATTTTTTGCATCAAGGTGAAAAACCTTCTGTGCTGCAGCTCCCCCCTCAGAGCCCCCTCCCCCACCTTTTTCTTATCTGAGCCCGATCTGATCCAGAGATGTACACGAGCGTAACGACTCCAGCCGCTGTCTCTCTCCTCATCGGACTGGTTGATTTCAGCAGGAGGGAAACTTCATAGCATATCATCATCTTTACAAGAAAATTGGGCTGTGTATAGTGTGTTTTTGCATTACATTTAAAAAAAAAAAAAAAAAATATATATATATATATATATATATATATATATATATATATATATATATATATATATATATATAATTTTCTAGCAAAAAATACAGATTGTTACATGTAAACAAAAGTGTCAGAAGAAGGCCTAAAGCTGAAGTGGATACAGATGTAAAGCTCTGCGTAGATTGATGGCGCTATATAAAATAATAATAAATAAATAAATAAAAATAAATTAAACAAGTGTCATTTTTAAACCTGTGTGTCAGGACCACAGAGGAGGCCCCAAAAATGTTTTATTATTCCCGGATTGTACGCATTTCTATTTAACTGATGTATTCTTTTTTTTTGGAATTTTTTTAAATTTATTCTGAGAGAGAGAGGTCCCACAGGGACAACACTGTGACAATACAGATTGCAAAGGATACAGAAATAAAAGAATACCATTTTACATAGGCATAGGTGGTGTTACATCTCATTGCATTTTGCTGTACATTGTGTCGTAGGTTAAATCTTTTTTTTTATTTTTTTTTTACTCTTGTACCGGGACCCCAAAGTAACACCCGGGGTCCACACTCTGATCCTTTTGTCTCTTCTGGTTTACCGTCTCTCCGGGGGGTGGGGGGGGCAGTGACACATTCTTTATTAGAAGGTTTTCACATGGCTGACCGCTCACCAGGATTCCTGGACCGAACATCCTTATCCCTGGCGACTGTGGGATGGACGGCAACTGTATTTACCAACCGTACACATTCCAAATTCTGATGCTTTTGGATGTTTTCTATTCTACAGTACGTATTTCCATCCTTGAAGTCCCAGGATCTTCATTATTTATTTGAGAATCAGAATTAAAGCAGTATTAAAAGCCAAAACTAAAAAATGAAATATTTTGCAGTTTGCAGCTGCTTCTGAAGATGTCGCTCACTGATGACGAAACGCGTCAAGATGGTTTTCCCAATGCGCCACTTCCGGCCCAGCAAGTGGAACGCACGCCAGATTATAGGCCGAGTCCATCTTTTTGCACATTCCACAGGGCCGTTTATTTATTTATTTTTATGATTATTATTGCATTTGTGAGGCTTTTCATAATCATCATTTTAAAATAAACATACCTAAGGAATTTTACACTACGAGAGGCTGTCTCTCCATTTATTTTCTACCTGCCTAACCACGCTGGGGAGATCATAAAGGGGAGAAGTGAGGATCCCTGAGAGCCACAGGAGACACCAGGAACCGCGGGACAGGTCCCCTTAGAGACCTAAAAGCCTTGTTGACTCTCCTCGCTGTATGGCAAGTAGACATGTGCAATTCGTTTCGAATTGACAAATTCGTTAATTCGGAAATATCTGAATGAATGAAAACCTGTTTAACGAATTTTTCCAAATATTCATAAATTCGAATATTCAAGAATGTGCAAGTTCGTAAATTTTAAAATTCGTAAATTCGTAAATTTGTGAATTCGAAAATCCGAAAACCCAAAACTTTGAAAATCTGAAATAATAACTAACTAATAATAACTTAACTAGTACTAACTATTAAATTATAGGTATTGGAATTTCCTTTCAAATTTGGCTGTTAGTGAACGTAACGAATACGAATTTATTCAAAATAACGAATGCCGTATCTAAACGAATGGAACGTAACAAATGAATAATAATAAATAACAATAATAATAATAAAAATGTTTTATTCTTCGTCTTACTATTATTATTATTTATTATTAATTTGTTCCGTTCCATTCGTTTAGACGCAGCATTCGTTATTTTGGAAAATTCGTAACTTCGGATAAATTTCATATTCGTTACATTCATTAACAGCCAAATTTGAATTTTTAATACCTATAATTTAATAGTTAGTTGTGATTAGTTAGTTATTCTTTTGAATTTTCGGATTTTCTTTCTTATTTTTGAATTTTTGAATTTACGAATTGCAATCATAACGAATGACCCGAAAAACGAAAAACAAAACAATGAAACGAAAACAAACACATTTTTCGTTACATATTAAATCGCTATTGTCACACAACTGGGTGGGCTCCAGGCGCATTGTTCTGCGCCCCGAGCCCACCCTTTTTTTAAGCCAATTGGCGCCTTGAACTTTAATTATGTGCTTAAAAAAAAAAAAACCCATAGAAAACCATGCGTCCGGCGCCCTGCATGGAGATTCGGGGCCGGGCGCATGGATTAGGGGGGCGCATGGCCATATGGACAGGCCACCACTGTTTATATGGTATAGCAAGTGCTGCCTGAGATTAATACTGCAGTTTACCAATCATAAGATGTGGCGGCTGCGTTAGTTTTCTTTTTTTTGGGTCTTTTTCCACTCTTTTTTTAACCTAGTGATCTGGCCAGTAACACACCTCCTGTATTAGAGCGCCCCCCCCCCCCCACACACACTCTGGAGGAAGGAGCACAGGGGGCACCTTTGGATGGCAGCATTGTCAGTCTGGCAGGAGAGGAGTGTTAAATGGACTATCAGATTGAGATACACTAACAAATTGAAGCGGAACTCCAGCTCACACTTTATAATCAGTTGCAGCAAACAGTTTTTTTTTTTCCCTGTTGGGATAAAGGTTTTATAATAAAAAAATTGATCATTGTAAGCACCCCTGTCAGTGTTAAGTGGTTTGTCTCATCCCTGTAAACTGATACATTCTGCTTGAAAAGCAACAGACTCGCTGGCCGGATCGCCAGATGAAAATAGAAGAAATTCTAAAAAAAAATGAATGCATCACATTGTAAACAAGGCAGATCCCCGTTCTGACAGGGAAGTACAGAGAGATCGCCTGTTCCTAGTAATCAGGAACAGCGATCTCTGTGTACTCCCTGTCAGTCCATCCCCCACACAGTTAGAAAGCACCTCCCTGGGACACACCTAACCCCTTGATCGCCCCCTAGTGTTAACCCCTTCCCTGGCAGTATCATTTATACAGTAATCAGTGCATTTTCTGTATTGGTGTCACTGGTCCCCAAAAAGTGTCCCTTTTACAAAGGGTCAGGTTTGTCCACTGCAACGTCGCAGTCCCGCTAAAAAATTGCTGATCGCTGCCATTACCAGTAAAAACAATAAAAAAAATTAAAATTCCCTAAATCTATCTCTTATTTTGTAGACGCTATAACGTTTGCGCAAACCAATCAATATACGCTTATTGGGAGTTTTTTTACCAAAAATTTGTAGAAGAATACGTATCGGTCTAAATTGATGAAGAAATTTGTTTTTTGTTTTTTACTTTTTTTTTTTTATATGTATTATAGCAAAAAGTAAAACTTTTTTTTTTTTTTTTTCAAAATTGTCACTCTTTTTTTTTGTTTAAAATGAAAAAAAAAAAAAAAAAAACGCAGAGGTGATCAAATGCCACCAAAAAAAAGTTCTATTTGTGGGAAAAGAAGGACATCGTCGCACGACCGCGCAATTGTCAGTTAAAGTAACGCAGTGCCGTATTGCAAAAAAATGGCCTGGTCATTAGGAGGGTAAAACCTTCCGGTTCTTAAGTGGTTAATGAATGCAAGGCGTTCTCTGATTGGATGAGGTGGTGATGTATTATTCCCTTTCCTCAGGGGCGTACAGGTAGGGTGGCCATTACGACCCGGCCACATGCTCCATTGAGCCAGTGTGCCCCCCCCCCCACATGTAGACCTGGATAGGAGGGCGGCAGCATGTAGAGTAATCGATCCCTCCATGTAGCTGCAGAATGCCCGCTTCTTCTGCTCATTATTTCCTCCACATGCCGCTCCCGCCGCCTCACTATCCCTCTCCTGCTGCCCCGGGCCCCTGCGTGCTTCCCTGCCCCCCCCCCCACCCCCTGGAGTGCTGCCGGGTTTTCTCCTCCCGCCGGCTGCTGCAGGGGGTAATATCAGGATGGAGAGCGGAGAAGGGGCTGGTAAAAGTGTCATTTGCCTGCCCCTTCCTTGTCTTATTAGAGTCAGTGATCAGTACCAGTCCCTGACTTTATTAATTTATTTTTTATTCATTCATAGCTGAGGCATAGTAGACTGTGTTTACTATGCCTCAGTTTATGAATGAATGGGAAGCCTTTGCACAGAGCTATTCCTGTCCATTCATTCTGTGCAACCGAGGCTGCAGAGAACGGGGACTGAGGAATCTGTCCTCAGTCCCCTTCTCTGTCTCAAAAGTGAGATATCAGGGGTCTGTTTAGACCCCCAAATGGGGATCCTAAAAAATATGTAAAAAAAAAATATTTAAAAAAAAATTGTAAAAAAAATAAAAACAAAATAAAATTGTTAAAAAAATAATAAAACAACAAAAATAAAAAAAAAAAACGACTGACACCAGTGGCAGAACTACCAAGGTCGTAATTGTGACCGGGCTCTGGTGTTCCGCCAACGCGGGGGAAACCAAGACGGCGGGTGGATGGCCCGCTGCGGGTCCCACGATAGGAGAAAAGGGCGCTGGGATCAGTGGGAAGGGCCCCGGTCAGGTGGCCAGGGGACGCCCTTCATGGTTTCTTGTAGCGTGGCCCTGAAGGTTCTAGTTACAATTCTGCCTCTTTTCAGCTCTTCCATTTAGAAAATGCCTATTATTCATTATTCAGAATACAAGGCGTTCTGTGAATGGCAGCAGTGCTGAGCAAGCGCCCTCCTGTGGTCAGTGTGCAGAGGGGGAGCCACTGGCACAGGACCCAGAAGATCGGGCGATCGGTGTAGTGGCACCGACTACTCCAGTGACTGTCGGCTTCCCCAGCGGCCCCTCAGGTATGAGATATATAGACTTACATGGTGCCAAGCTGGACCAACAATACAGATCATATCTGGAGGTAAAAGTTTGAAATGGCCAGTGGAGCTGGAAAGGATAATGTTTGCAATAAATTTATTGTTGAAGAAAAAGTATCCAAAAAGTTTAGTATAACTGCTTTACCAGGACACAAGACTAAAGACTGATAGTGATATAGAAATGATATACAATGATAGCCAGGCACAGAGCATTTTCAGAAGGAGAGGTTGTGGGGTGGCAATGTTAATATTATTGCTATAGTTCTGTTTTAGATATGGTAAAGGAAAGAAAGAATAAATCTTTATGGTAAACTAAAACTAGTAAAAAGAATTCTAAACCATTGTGTGCACACCCAAAAAATTTCGTTTTTTTGTATTGTTTTTCGGCTCATTCGAAATAATAAAAAAAACTACAATAATAGTTAATAAACTTAATCATTTAATTATAATATAAATTATCCAAATGTTTTTTGTTGTTTCGAATTTTCTTATTTTCAGATTTTCCTTCTTTCAAATTTTTAGATTTTCGTCCCTTCAAAATTTTTGGATTTTCATTCTTTCAAATTTTCAGATTTTAGAATTTCGGATTTTGGAATATTTCGGATTTTCGTATTTTAGAATATCGGATTTTCGTATTTTAGAATATCAGATTTTCGGATTTTAGAATTTCGGATTTTCGTTCTTTCAAATTTTTTGTTCTTTTCGAAAATTTGTTTTTGTAAAAGTTAGTTAAAAGTTTTTTCGTTAATTTAGATGTTTCCGAATTAACGAATATGCAGAATTTAGACAAAAAACACATGTCTATAAACCAACCGTTCTCAACCAGGGTTCTTCCAGAGGCTTCTAGGGAGAAGGTTTCATGACCAGAGCAATTTTTGCTATACGGCACTGCGTCACTTTAACTGGCAATTGCGCGATAATACAAAGCTGTACCCAAATTTAATTTATATCATTTTACCCCACAAAAAAGACAGAAAATTAAAAAACAAAAAAAAAACCCAATATATTCTCATTTCTGTTATAAAACATACAGTGCGGGGAAATAATGATTTGCTCCCCTGCAGATTGTGTAAGTTTGCCCCCTTATAAACAAATAAAGGGTCTATAATTTTTATCATAGGTGTATTTTATATGATGGAGACAGAATATCAACCAAAAATCCAGAAAAAACACATGATATAAATGTTATAAATGGACTTGCAGTTCAGTGAGTAAATTAAGTATTTGATCCCCAAGCAAAACACGACTTGGTAGTTGGTGGAGAAACCCTTGTTGGCAGCACAAAGGTCAGACGTTTCTTGTAGATGGTGATCAGGTTTGCACACATCTCAGGAGGGATTTTGGTCCACTCTTCTTTACAGATCTTCTATAAATCCTTAAGGTTTCTTGGCTGTCTCTTGGCAACTCAAATGCCGCGTACACACGGTCGGACTTTCTATCCTACTTGGTCCGGCACACTTTCTGACGGACTTTGTCCGCCAGGTGCGCCGGACTTTAAAACGGACGGACTTGCCCACACATAACCGGACTTTGCGGCGGGCTAAGTCCGCCCGTCTTTCCGACGGACTTTCACCGGAGTTACGGCGGACTTTCAGAATGAACGGACTTGCCCACACACGGACAAGTCCGTTCATTTTGAACGTGACTCAGGTGCGACGGGACTAGAAAAGGATGTCAATCTTGCCGCTTTTATTGGCGAGATTGACACCTTGCGAGCCCCGTCGCGGGTCATACCAGGCCCTTAGGTCTGGTATGGATTATAAGGGGAACCCCCTACGCCGAAAAAACGGCGTGGGGTCCCCCCTAAAATCCATACCAGACCCCGATCCGAGCACGCAGCCTGGCCGGTCAGGAAAGGGGGTGGGGACGAGCGAGCGCCCCCCCTCCTGAACCGTACCAGGCCGCATGCCCTCAACATGGGGGTGTGGGTGCTTTGGGGGAGGGGGCGCCCCACCCCAAAGCACCTTGTCCCCATGTTGATGAGGACAAGGGCCTCTTCCCGACAATCCTGGCTGTTGGTTGTCGGGGTCTGCGGGCGGGGGGCTTATCGGAATCCGGGACCCCCCTATAATAAGAGGGCCCACAGATCCCGGCCCCCCCACCCTATGTGAATGAGTATGGGGTACATGGTACCCCTACCCATTCACCCAGGGAAAAAGTGTAAATAATAAAACACTACACAGGTTTTTAAAATATTTTATTAAACAGCTCAGGGGGGGATCTTCCTCCGGCTTCGGGGGGTCTTCTTCCGGCTTCGGGGGTCCCTCCGGTTCATCTTCTCCCGGCGTCCAGTTGGTTCTTCTCCGCTCTCTTCTCCCGGTGTTCCAGTTCTTCGGCCGGCTCCTCCGCTGTCTTCAGGTAGCTCTCTTGCCAGCAGAGGTCCGGACTTCTGGGCTTCTTGGCTTCTTGTCTTCTGGGCTTCTTGTCTTCTCTTCTCTTCTCCAGATTTTGAGACGACGCTCTCTCCGGCTGGACTGCTCTCTGAGGGCTGCGTTGTGACTTAAATAGGCGTGCTGGGACTGTGACGTTTTAGGGGGCGTGGTCAACATCACTCAGTGACCACGCCCCCTAAAACGGCACAGTCCCAGCATGCCCAGGGACTGTAACATCAAAAGGGGGCGGGGTCTCCACCTATATAAGTCACAACGCAGCCCTCAGAGAGCAGTCCAGCCAGAGAGAGCGTTGTGTCAACATCTGGAGAAGAGAAGAGAAGACAAGAAGCCCAGAAGCCCAGAAGTCCAGACCTCTGCTGGCAAGAGAGCTACCTGAAGACAGCGGAGGAGCCGGCCGAAGAACTGGAACACCGGGAGAAGAGAGCGGAGAAGAACCAACCGGACGCCGGGAGAAGATGAACCGGAGGGATCCCCGAAGCCAGAAGAAGACCCCCCGAAGCCGGAGGAAGATCCCCCCCTGAGCTGTTTAATAAAATATTTTAAAAACCTGTGTAGTGTTTTATTATTTACACTTTTTCCCTGGGTGAATGGGTAGGGGTACCATGTACCCCATACTCATTCACATAGGGTGGGGGGGCCGGGATCTGGGGGCCCTCTTATTATAGGGGGCTCCCGGATTCCGATAAGCCCCCCGCCCGCAGACCACGACAACCAACGGCCAGGGTTGTCGGGAAGAGGCCCTTGTCCTCATCAACATGGGGACAAGGTGCTTTGGGGTGGGGGGCCCCGCAGGGCGGCCCCCTCCCCCAAAGCACCCACCCCCCCATGTTGAGGGCATGCGGCCTGGTACGGTTCAGGAGGGGAGGGGGGCGCTCGCTCCTCCATACCCCCTTTCCTGACCGGCCAGGCTGCGTGCTCTGATCGGGGTCTGGTATGGATTTTAGGGGGGACCCCACGCCGTTTTTTCGGCGTAGGGGGGTTCCCTTTATAATCCATACCAGACCTAAGGGCCTGGTATGCCCCGCGCTTGCCGCAATAGGAAAATGTGTTTTTCCTATTGCAGCGAACGCGAGATGCAATACCCTGCCCTCGCGTTGTATCTGGTCCGTTGGACCAGCATACACATGAGCGGGCTTTCCGTCGGACCAGCACACAGACGAGCGGACTTTCCGCCAGAAGCTGAGTCCGACGGAAAGATTTAAAACTTGTTTCAAATCTAGGTCCGGCGGGCTTTTGGGAAAAAGTTCGCCGGAAAAGTCCGCCGGAGCCCACACACGGGCGGATTGTCCGGCACACTCTGGTCCGCCGGACCAAGTATGCCGGAAAGTCCAACCGTGTGTACGCGGCAAAAGTTTCAGCTCCCTCCATACATTTTCTATAGGATTAAGGTCTGGAGTCATAAGACTCCATGACCTTCATGTGCTTCTTCTTGAGCCACTCCTTTGTTGCCTTGGCGGTATGTTTTGGGTCATTGTCATGCTGGAAGACCCATCTATGACCCATCTTCAGTGTTCTGCCTGAGGGAAGAAGGTTCTCATCCAAGATTTTACAATACACGATTTTACAATAAAATATACTTGCCCCCTCAATGTGGGAAAGTCGGCCTGAACCTTTATCAGAGAAACAGCCCCAAAGCATCATGTCTCCACCTCCGTGTGTGACTGTAGGGATGGTGTTCTTAGGGTCATAGTCAGCATTTTTCTTCCTCCGAACACAGCAAATCGAGTTAATGCCAAAAAGCTCAATTTTGGTCTCATCTGACCACAGCACTTTCTCCCCAATCCTTCTCTGAATCATTTAGATGTTCATTGGCAATGACTGCCATACATGTTCCTTCTTGGGGAGGAGGACTCGCCGTGTTTGGAGGAAGAAAAATGCTGACTATGACCCTAAAGCCGCGTACACACGAGCGGAATGTCCGACAGAAAAAGACCGACGGAAGCTTTTCATCGTCTATTCCGATCTTGTGTAGGCCTCATCTGACTTTTTTTTTCAAAAATTCTGATGGACCTAGAAATAGAACATGTTCTAAATATTTCCGATGGAACCAATTCCAATCGGGAAAACCGATCGTCTGTATGGTGTTCCAATGTACCAAAAACGACGCATGCTCTGAACTAAGTACGAGACGGAAGCTATTGGCTACTGGCTATTGAATTTCCTTTTTCTAGTCCTGTCGTATGTGCTGTACGTCACCGCGTTCTGGACGGTCGGACTTTGGCCGGACTTTGGTGTGACCGTGTGTAGGCAAGACCGCTTGAATGGAATTCCGTCGGAGAAACCTTCGGAGTTTATTCCGATGGCAAAACCGGTCGTGTGTACAGGGCATAAGGACACCATCCCTACAGTCAAGCATGGAGGTGGAAACATGATGCTAAAGGTACAGGCCAACTTTGCCGAATTGAGGGGCCAATTTGAAAATTCAGAAATCCAAAAATCCAAAAATTCAAAATTCGGAAATTCGAAAATCCGAATTTTCGGATTTCCGAATTTCCGAAAAAAAGCGAATGAAACGAAAATGAACAAATTTTTTGTCAGTGCACATGTCTACCATCTATTGGGTTTACAGAGAATGATGGGGAAAAGAGAAAATATCCAGTGAGTGGCAGTTGTGTGGAGGAAAATGTCTTGCTGAAGTCGGAGGAGAAGGGGCAGTAACTCAAATGACCTCTCATCAGTGACCACTCTATGTATATGGATACGTTGGCCAGTATAACAGTCTGTATATTTGCCTACTTTTATGAACCCTATCTGTTTTGTTTCTATGTAATAAAATGTATATATTTTTAGTAATTTTGCAATTTCTTTTTGTATATGTGGCACCGTTATAATCCCAAAAAAGCCCTTTGCTATAATTTCTACTACTGTAAAGGGATGAGGTGCTGAATCCTTTAGGGTCAATAAATCCACCCTTTTTGCCCAAATAACCACTTGTTACACCCAAGGTATGCAGAATACCATCTCTGAATGCACAACACATCCAACCTTGAAGCAGATGGGCTACAGCAGCAGAAGACCACACCGGGGGCCACTCCTGTCAGCTAAGGACAGGAAACTGAGGCTACAATTGGCACAGGATCACCAAAATTGTACAATAGAAGATTGGAAAAACGTTGCCTGGTCTGATGAGTCTGGATTTCAGCTGCGACATTCAGATGGTGGGATCAGAATTTGGCGCATGGATCCATCCTGCCTTGTATCACCGGTTCAGGCTGGTGGTGGGGGTGTAATGGTGTGGGGGATGGGGTATCACCGCTTCAGGCTGGTGGTGGTGGTGTAATGGTGTGGGGGATGGGATATCACCGGTTCAGGCTGGTGGTGGTGGTGTAATGGTGTGGGGGATGGGGTATCACCGATTCAGGCTGGTGGTGGTAGTGTAATGGTGTGGGGGATGGGGTATCACCAGTTCAGGCTGGTGGTGGGGGTGTAATGGTGTGGGGGATGGGGTATCACCAGTTCAGACTGGTGGTGGGGGTGTAATGGTGTGGGGGATGGGGTATCACCGGTTCAGGCTGGTGGTGGGGGTGTAATGGTGTGGGGGATGGGATATCACTGGTTCAGGCTGGTGGTGGGGGTGTAATGGTGTGGGAGATGGGATATCACCGGTTCAGGCTGGTGGTGGGGGTGTAATGGTGTGGGGGATGGGATATCACCGGTTCAGGCTGGTGGTGGGGGTGTAATGGTGTGGGGGATGGGATATTACTGGTTCAGGCTGGTGGTGGGGGTGTAATGGTGTGGGGGATGGGGTATCACTGGTTCAGGCTGGTGGTGGGGGTGTAATGGTGTGGGGGATGGGGTATCACTGGTTTAGGCTGGTGGTGGGGCTGTAATGGTGTGGGGGGATATTTTCTTAGTACACTTTGTGCCCCTTAGCACCAATTGAGCATCTACTGCGGCAGGGCGGTCCTTAAGAGCAAAATCACGTATCTGTACATGATTTTGTTCTCCAATTCTGGAGGCGCGTGCGCGAGCCGCCGGAGCCCCACTGTGGCCAATCACAGCGGGGAGCCAATCATTCTGATGAGAGGCAGAATGGTGGTCTCCCTATGTAAACAAGGCAGATTGCCGTTCTGACAGAGGGGAAGATGGAGATCTTGTGTTTCTGCTAAGCAGAAACATGAATCTCTGTTTTGCCCCGTCAAAGCACCTCCCCCCACAGTTAGCAAGCACTCCCTAGGGACACACTTAACCCTTTGATTGTCCCTGATGTTAACCCCTTCCCAGCCAGTGTGATTAGTACAGTGACAGTGCTTTTTTTTTTTGGCACTGATCACTGTATTAGTGTCACTGGTCCCCAAAAAGTATCAAAAGTGTCACTTAGTGTCCGATTTGTCCTCCGCAATGTCGCAGTCCCGCTAAAAATTGCTGATCGCCGCCATTACTAAAAAAACAAAATTCCATAAAAAAATATCCCTAAGTTTGTAGACGTGATAACTTTTGCTCAAACCAATCAATATACGCTTATTGTGATTTTTTTTTTGCCAAAAATATGTAGCAGAATACATATTGGCCTAAATTGATGAAGAAATTAGATTTTTCCGAACAATGTGTCCGGGTCCACCTGAAACCCGGACACATTATTCGGACAGGAATGTGGCTCGGAACAAATCATGTCAGGAGGGTGAGGGGCATAGGTGTGCACCCCAAAGCTCAAACGCACATGCGCAGTAAAGCGCTGAATGGTGTCAGTAGAGCAGAGAATGGGGTCAGTAGGGATGAGATTGGTGTCAGTAGTTTTTTGTGTTTATTTTTATTTTTTTATATATTTTTTTATAATATTATTATTATTATTTTTTTATAATTTATTAGGAGCCCCATGCGTGTGTGTGCATATATATATACTGACGGTGTCAGTACAGCAGTGGATGGTGTCAGTAGCTTTAATTTCTATTATTTTATTTTTAATTTTTTACAATTAGTTTTTTTTTATTATTATTTTTGTTTTTTACATTTTTTTTTAAGGAGAAAAAATAAAAAAATAGGAACATTTTTAATTTGGTGAAATATCAGGGCTCTAAACAGGTGGAATATGAGCCACACAGGGTGATTAGGGTGTGCCCGGGTACACCTGGCACACCCTGTGGGCACACCTATGGTGAGGGGGCCACATTACTATTCTCTTTGGAGTGCCCAAATGTGCCCCAGGTCTGTTACAATCCTATAATGTATACTAAAAAAAAATTAAAAAATGACTGTGCGCCTCTAAAGTGTTGGGGTTTGGCTTGTAGAACAAGTGGTAACCCTTGGTCCACTCCAGCCACCACCTGAGGGTTCCCCATGATTCACTCATCTTCATTTACTTAGATACACTTTTTCTGGACACATATAAACCTTTATGAGCGCCCTGCAGGGTGGAGCATACAGAAGCGTTCTGCGTTCTCGCTGCCTCACCTCCACACATGAGATCTGACTGCCAGAGATACAGAACCCGGGTGTCAGGATGAACGATGACATTTATCTGGAGCCAATTTGGGCAAAAAGAAAACATCTTGCGTTTGTTAAAGCAAAAAAAACAAAAAAACAATGGAAAGCAGCTGGAGCCGTCCTTTCCAAACACATTACAGTACAAGGGAAGCCGACAAGTCAGAATGAATGTCTATTTAAAACCAGATGAGAAGAACGTGTGGCAACCAGAAAAAAAAACAGAAGTCCGGGACCCCGTGTCATCCCTGTGTGATGTCATCCCTGTGTGGTGTCATCCCTGTGTGATGTCATCTCTGTGTGGTGTCATCTCTGTTTGGTGTCATCCCTGTGTGGTGTCATCTCTGTGTGATGTCATCCCTGTGTGATGTCATCTCTGTGTGGTGTCATCTCTGTGTGGTGTCATCCCTGTGTGGTGTCATCCCTGTGTGATGTCATCTCTGTGTGATGTCATCTCTGTGTGGTGTCATCTCTGTGTGGTGTCATCCCTGTGTGGTGTCATTTCTGTGTGATGTCATCCCTGTGTGATGTCATCCCTGTGTGATGTCATCCCTGTGTGATGTCATCTCTGTGTGGTGTCATCTCTGTGTGGTGTCATCTCTGTGTGGTGTCATCCCTGTGTGGTGTCATCTCTGTGTGATGTCATCCCTGTGTGATTTCATTCCTGTATGGTGTCATCCCTGTGTGATGTCATCTCTGTGTGGTGTCATCTCTGTGTGGTGTCATCCCTGTGTGATGTCATCCCTGTGTGGTGTCATCTCTGTGTGGTGTCATCTCTGTGTGGTGTCATCTCTGTGTGGTGTCATCTCTGTGTGGTGTCCCCTCTATGTGGTGTCATCTCTGTGTGGTGTCCCCTCTGTGTGGTGTCATCTCTGTGTGGTGTCATCTCTGTGTGGTGTCCCCTCTATGTGGTGTCATCTCTGTGTGGTGTCCCCTCTGTGTGATGTCATCCCTGTGTGGTGTCATCTCTGTGTGGTGTCATCTCTGTGTGGTGTCATCCCTGTGTGATGTCATCCCTGTGTGATGTCATCTCTGTGTGGTGTCATCTCTGTGTGGTGTCATCCCTGTGTGATGTCATCCCTGTGTGGTGTCATCCCTGTGTGATGTCATCCCTGTGTGGTGTCATCCTTGTGTGATGTCATCCCTGTGTGGTGTCATTTCTGTGTGGTGTCATCTCTGTGTGATGTCATCCCTGTGTGATGTCATCTCTGTGTGGTGTCATCTCTGTGTGGTGTCATCTCTGTGTGGTGTCATCCCTGTGTGATGTCAACCCTGTGTGGTGTCATCCCTGTGTGATGTCATCTCTGTGTGATGTCATCCCTGTGTGATGTCATCTCTGTGTGGTGTCATCTCTGTGTGGTGTCATCTCTGTGTGGTGTCATCCCTGTGTGATGTCAACCCTGTGTGGTGTCATCTCTGTGTGATGTCATCCCTGTGTGGTGTCATCCCTGTGTGATGTCATCTCTGTGTGATGTCATCTCTGTGTGATGTCATCTCTATGTGATGTCATCTCTGTGTGGTGTCATCCCTGTGTGATGTCATCCCTGTGTGATGTCATCTCTATGTGATGTCATCTCTGTGTGGTGTCATCTCTGTGTGATGTCATCTCTGTGTGATGTCATCTCTGTGTGATGTCATCCCTGTGTGATGTCATCTCTATGTGATGTCATCTCTGTGTGGTGTCATCCCTGTGTGATGTCATCCCTGTGTGATGTCATCTCTATGTGATGTCATCTCTGTGTGGTGTCATCTCTGTGTGATGTCATCTCTATGTAATGTCATCTCTGTGTGGTGTCATCCCTGTGTGATGTCATCCCTGTGTGATGTCATCTCTATGTGATGTCATCTCTGTGTGGTGTCATCTCTGTGTGATGTCATCTCTGTGTGATGTCATCTCTGTGTGATGTCATCCCTGTGTGATGTCATCTCTATGTGATGTCATCTCTGTGTGGTGTCATCCCTGTGTGATGTCATCCCTGTGTGATGTCATCTCTATGTGATGTCATCTCTGTGTGGTGTCATCTCTGTGTGATGTCATCCCTGTGTGATGTCATCCCTGTGTGATGTCATCCCTGTGTGGTGTCATCCCTGTGTGATGTCATCTCTGTGTGGTGTCATCTCTGTGTGGTGTCATCTCTGTGTGATGTCATCTCTGTGTGGTGTCATCTCTGTGTGGTGTCATCTCTGTGTGATGTCATCCCTGTGTGATGTCATCTCTGTGTGGTGTCATCTCTGTGTGGTGTCATCCCTGTGTGATGTCATCCCTGTGTGGTGTCATCCCTGTGTGATGTCATCTCTGTGTAATGTCATCTCTGTGTGATGTCATCTCTATGTGATGTCATCTCTGTGTGGTGTCATCCCTGTGTGATGTCATCCCTGTGTGATGTCATCTCTGTGTGATGTCATCTCTGTGTGATGTCATCCCTGTGTGATGTCATCTCTATGTGATGTCATCTCTGTGTGGTGTCATCCCTGTGTGATGTCATCTCTGTGTGGTGTCATCCCTGTGTTATGTCATCTCTGTGTGGTGTCATCTCTGTGTGGTGTCATCTCTGTGTGATGTCATCCCTGTGTGATGTCATCTCTGTGTGGTGTCATCTCTGTGTGGTGTCATCCCTGTGTGATGTCATCCCTGTGTGATGTCATCCCTGTGTGATGTCATCTCTGTGTGATGTCATCCCTGTGTGATGTCATCTCTGTGTGGTGTCATCCCTGTGTGATGTCATCCCTGTGTGATGTCATCTCTATGTGATGTCATCTCTGTGTGGTGTCATCTCTGTGTGATGTCATCCCTGTGTGATGTCATCCCTGTGTGATGTCATCCCTGTGTGGTGTCATCCCTGTGTGATGTCATCTCTGTGTGGTGTCATCTCTG
Organism: Lithobates septentrionalis; assembly: GCA_037952835.1. Taxonomy (NCBI): domain Eukaryota; kingdom Metazoa; phylum Chordata; class Amphibia; order Anura; family Ranidae; genus Lithobates; species Lithobates septentrionalis. Next base: position 137,416 of record JBBDGP010004316.1, on the reverse strand, counting down.
TGTGATGTCATCTCTATGTGATGTCATCTCTGTGTGGTGTCATCCCTGTGTAATGTCATCCCTGTGTGATGTCATCTCTATGTGATGTCATCTCTGTGTGGTGTCATCTCTGTGTGATGTCATCCCTGTGTGATGTCATCCCTGTGTGATGTCATCTCTATGTGATGTCATCTCTGTGTGGTGTCATCCCTGTGTGATGTCATCTCTGTGTGGTGTCATCTCTGTGTGATGTCATCTCTGTGTGATGTCATCTCTGTGTGATGTCATCCCTGTGTGGTGTCATCCCTGTGTGATGTCATCTCTGTGTGGTGTCATCTCTGTGTGATGTCATCCCTGTGTGATGTCATCTCTGTGTGATGTCATCTCTGTGTGGTGTCATCTCTATGTGGTGTCACTCCTGTGTGATGTCATCTCTGTATGGTGTCATCCCTGTGTGGTGTCATCTCTGTGTGGTGTCATCTCTGTGTGGTGTCATCTCTGTGTGATGTCATCCCTGTGTGATGTCATCTCTGTGTGGTGTCACCCCTGTGTGATGTCATCTCTGCGTGGTGTCATCCCTGTGTGATGTCATCTCTGTGTGGTGTCATCTCTGTGTGGTGTCATCCCTGTGTGGTGTCATCTCTGTGTGGTGTCATCTCTGTGTGGTGTCATCCCTGTGTGGTGTCATCTCTGTGTGATGTCATCCCTGTGTGATGTCATCTCTGTGTGGTGTCATCTCTGTGTGGTGTCATCTCTGTGTGGTGTCATCCCTGTGTGGTGTCATCTCTGTGTGGTGTCATCCCTGTGTGGTGTCTTCTCTGTGTGATGTCTTCTCTGTGTGGTGTCATCTCTATGTGGTGTCACTCCTGTGTGGTGTCATCTCTATGTGGTGTCACTCCTGTGTGGTGTCATCTCTGTGTGATGTCATCTCTGTGTGGTGTCATCTCTGTGTGGTGTCATCTCTGTGTGATGTCATCTCTATGTGGTGTCATCTCTGTGTGATGTCATCTCTGTGTGGTGTCATCTCTATGTGGTGTCATCTCTGTGTGGTGTCATCTCTGTGTGGTGTCATCTCTATGTGGTGTCATCTCTGTGTGGTGTCATCTCTGTGTGGTGTCATCTCTGTGTGGTGTCATCTCTATGTGGTGTCATCTCTGTGTGGTGTCATCTCTGTGTGGTGTCATCTCTGTGTGGTGTCATCCCTGTGTGGTGTCATCTCTGTGTGGTGTCATCTCTGTGTGGTGTCATCTCTATGTGGTGTCATCTCTGTGTGGTGTCATCTCTGTGTGGTGTCATCTCTGTGTGGTGTCATCTCTATGTGGTGTCATCTCTGTGTGGTGTCATCCCTGTGTGGTGTCATCTCTGTGTGGTGTCACTCCTGTGTGATGTCATCTCTGTGTGGTGTCATCTCTGTGTGGTGTCATCCCTGTGTGGTGTCATCTCTGTGTGGTGTCATCTCTGTGTGGTGTCATCTCTGTGTGGTGTCATCTCTATGTGGTGTCATCTCTGTGTGGTGTCATCTCTGTGTGGTGTCATCTCTGTGTGGTGTCATCTCTATGTGGTGTCATCTCTGTGTGGTGTCATCCCTGTGTGGTGTCATCTCTGTGTGGTGTCACTCCTGTGTGATGTCATCTCTGTGTGGTGTCATCTCTATGTGGTGTCATCTCTGTGTGGTGTATATCAGCACTGTGTCGGGCTCTCCTCTGTTTACATTTTGTTTCTTATACTCAAATCATTGGGAAAAAAACTGTTATAATAATAATACACAAAACTATCGCATTCACCCAAAAACACAAATATCATATATTGCAGCTTATCAATTCCTAGATGTGATGTCTGCATTCTTAGGTGTTCCCCCAAAGCTCAAACACATGTGCACACGCGTGTGTGTGTGTGTGTGTGTGTATGTGTATGTGTGTGTATGTGTGTGTGTGGTGTGTGTATGTGTGATGTATTATTATACAGGATTTATAAAGCGCCAACAGTTTGCGCAGCGTTTAATAAAATGCAGACATTACAATTTGGTACAAGAGGAATCAGAGGGCCCTGCTAAAAAGCTGCGCAAGTATCGTTGACATAAAAAATGACCACAGTCCCCATTATAATGTCCCGGGGGTTCTAAGCAATGTTCTAAATACAAAAATAATTAACCACTTGCTGCCCGCCATATAACAAAATGACGTCGACAAAGTGGTTGCGAAATCCTGACCAGACGTCATATGATGTCTTTCAGGATATCAAGCCGCTGCCTGACCCTGGGGGCGCGCATCGCGGCGATCGTGGTTGCGGCGTGTCAGTCTGACACGCCGCAACTATGATCTAGGTAAAGTCTCTCTGACGGAGACTCTTTACCATGTGATCAGCCGTGTCCAATCACGGCTGATCACGATGTAATCCGGAAGAGCTGGTGATCGGCATTTCCTCACTCGCGTCTGAGAGATACAAGTAGAGGAGAGCCGATCGGCTGCTCTCCTGACAGGGGGGGGTCTGTGCTGATTGTTTATCAGCGCAGGCCCCCTCCCCCCTCGGATGCCCACCCAGGACCACCAGAATGCTGACAGGACCACCAGGGATGGCCACCACACTGGACCACCAGGTATGCCACCCTAGACCGCCAGGGAAATGCCAATCAGTGCCCATCCCCGATGCCTGCCAGTGCCACCAGTGATGCCTATCAGTTAAATCTATCAGTGCCAGCCATCAGTGCCCATCAGTGCCACCTTTCAGTGCCCATCAGTGCCGCCTATCAGTGCCCATCAGTGCCCAGCACCAGCAGTGCCGTCTAACAGTGCCACCCATAAGTACCCATCAGTGCAGCCTTTCAGTGCCCATCAGTGTCGCCTATCAGTGGCAATCAGTGCCCACCAGTGCCACCTATGAGTGCCCATCAGTGCCGCCTATCAATGCCCATCAGTGCTGCATATCAGTGCCACCTATCAGTGCTGCCTATCAGTGCCCATCAGTGCCACCTGTCAGTGCCCATCATCAGTGCCCATCAGTGCCACCTCATTGGTGCTGCCTTATCAGTGCAGCTTATCAGTGCCTATCAGTGAAGGAGAAAACTTACTTATTTACAAAATTTTATAAACAAAAACAAAGAAAAACTTATTTAAAAAAAAAATTGGTCTTTTTTTTATTCGTTTAGCAAAAATTAAAAACCGCAGAGGTGATGAAATACCACCAGAAGAAAGCTCTATTTGTGGGAACAAAATGATAAAAACTTAGTTTGGGTACAGTGTAGCACGACCGCGTAATTGTCATTTAAAAAGTGACAGCGCTGAAAGCTGAAAATTGGCCTGGGCAGGAAGGGGGGAAAGTGCCCGGCACTGAAGTGGTTAATTAATACGTTGATTTTTTCATGTGTGTGCAAAATGTAAAAATTACCCCGGACAGCAACTGGTTACAGTATCTTGTGTGCAAAAAAAAAAGTTACATAGGACAATTGAGAAAAATAAATCTTTCTAAAAATTGCATAAGTGCCCGGCCACCGCAAATATATATTTTGCACCACACATGTGAGGTAATGACAGAGCGAGAGCAATAATTCCAGCACTAGACCTCCTCCCTAAGGCCCCTTTCACACTGGGGCGGTTTGCAGGCGTTATTGCGCTAAAAATACCGCCTGCAAACCGCCCCTAGACAGCCTCCGCTGTTTGTTCAGTGTGAAAGCCCGAGGGCTTTCACACTGAAGCAGTGCGCTGGCAGGAGAAGAAAAAAAATCTCCTGCAAGCCGCATCTTTGGAGCGGTGAAGGAGCGGTGTATTCACCGCTCCTAAACCGCTCCTGCCCATTGAAATCAATGGGACAGCGCGGCTATATGCGGCATTACCACGGCTATAGCTGCGCTGTACGAGTGATTTTAACCCTTTTTCGGCCGCCAGCGGGGGGTTAAAACCGCACCGCTAGCGGCCGAATACCGCGGTAAAACAGCGCTAAAAATAGCGCTGTTTTACCGCCGACACCCCCTACAGCCCCAGTGTGAAAGCAGCCTAACTCTAAATTGGTAACCTATAAAAATGTTTGAAGTGTCGCCTATGGAGATTTTTAAGTACCGTAGTTTGTCGCCATTCCATGAGCGTGCGCAATTTTAAAGCATCAGTTTAGGTATCTATTTACTCGGCGTAACATCATCTTTCACATTTTACAAAAAAATTAGGGTAAATATTGTGTTGTTTTTTTTTTTTTTAAATTCATGAAGGTGTTTTTTTTTTCCCCAAAAAATTGCATTTGCAAAACCACTATGCAAATACCATGTGACATAAAAAAATTGCAAAGATCATCAGTTTATTCCCTAGGGTCTCTGCTCAAGATAAAAAAAAATGTATAATTTTTGAGGGTTCTGCGTTACTCTCTAGCAAAAAAAAAACCAAAACAAAAAACGATGCCTTTGCTTGCAAAAAAAAAAAGGTGCCAGAAAAAGTCTGGTTAGCAAGTGGTTAAAGACCATGAGACAGTTGAGAAAAAGGAAACTTTTGAGGAATTACATAAGCGCCCGGCTAGCTCAGTCGGTAGAGCATGAGACTCTTAATCTCAGGGTCGTGGGTTCGAGCCCCACGTTGGGCGAAGATTTTTTTTTCCTATGTGAATATATTAACGGATAAATCACGTACAGATATTTCATGATCTATCGGATCACTCTTTACTAGATCTGTTTAATTGATAAATCTGTTTTAATAATCAATCTTTATTATATGTAGAACTTTATTATTGATTAATCTGTATTATTTATAGATCTGTATTATTGATCAATCTGTATTATTTATAGATCTGTATTATTTATAGATCTGTATTATTTATCCATCTGTATTATTTATAGATCTGTATTATTGATCCATCTGTATTATTTATTATTGATCCATCTGTATTATTTATAGGTCTGTATTACTGATCCATCTGTGTTATAGATCTGTATTATTGATCCACCTGTATTATTTATAGGTCTGTATTATTGATCCACCAGTATTATTATTATTATTTATAGATCTGTATTATCGATCCATCTGTATTATTTATGGATCTGTATTATAGATCTGTTTTATTGATCCATCTGTATTATTTATAGATCTGTATTATCGATCCATCTGTATTATTTATGGATCTGTATTATTTATAGATCTGTATTATTGATCCATCTGTATTATTTATAGATCTGTATTATTGATCCCTCTGCATTATTTATGGATCTGTATTATAGATCTGTTTTATTGATCCATCTGTATTATTTATAGGTCTGTATTATTGATCCATCTGTGTTATAGATCTGTATTATTGATCCATCTGTATTATTTATAGGTCTGTATTATTGATCCACCAGTATTATTATTATTATTTATAGATCTGTATTATCGATCCATCTGTATTATTTATGGATCTGTATTATAGATCTGTATTATTGATCCATCTGTATTATTTATAGATCTGTATTATTGATCCATCTGTATTATAGGTCTGTATTATTGATCCATCTGTATGATTGATCCATCTGTGTTATAGATCTGTATTATTGATCCATCTGTATTATTTATAGGTCTGTATTATTGGTTGATCTGTATTATTTATATTATTATACCTGTAGTATACTATAGTAATACATTCCCGCTAATAATTAATCTCCCCTCAGTGACATGTTATTCCCGCCCGGAGACACATATAGAACTTTTGTTACATTTTAAATGAAGAGCGGATTCATTTTCATGCATGTGTTCCAACAAAGATACATTGTATCCAGATTGCCGCTCAGTAGACGGGAGGGGGCGGAGCCTGAGTTGGCGGTAACTCTCTTCTATAAGACAACTCCCCCTTTCATAGAAGCGCTGAGATATGCGCATGCTCAGAAAGTTGAAGAGGCGGTAACACTCCTCTTTCAGACACTCCCCCTTCCCCTAGAAGCGCTAGGATTTTCCGCGCATGCTCAGAGAGGTGAGTAGGCGGTAACACCTCCTCTTATCAAGACACGCCCGCTCGGATATTCTGCGCATGCTCAGGGAGCGGTAAGGCGGCGGAAACACCTCCTCTATCAGACACTCCCCTCCCATTCCCCAGAAGCGCTGGGATTTATTCTGCGCATGCTCAGAGTGGTGAGAAGGCGGTCCTCTATCAAGACACGCCCCGCTCGGATATTTTGCGCATGCTCAGGGAAGAGGTATGGCGGCGGGAACACCTCCTCTTATCAGTCACTCCCCCCCCATTCCCCAGAAGCCCGCTCGGAGGGTTCTCGCGCATGCTCAGAGAGGTGAGGGGAGGGGGGAAGTAGAGGTGCGCTCTGCGCGTGCGCGGAGGGGCGCCGTGACGTGCGGGCCCGCGCGGTGTGTAGATGCGGCGGAGCCGTTCCCGGTGGCCGCGTATGTTATAAATGGCGCCGAAGCAGGACCCAAGGCCTAAGTTCCAGGAGGGTAAGCGAACGGCTGCGGGGCCTCGGTGTGTGTGGAGTGTGAGGGAGCGGCTCCCACTGTTCTGTCAGGCCGGGGCTCCCCATCCACCCAGAATTGGCGGGGGAGGGGCGGGCTTTACTTAAAGGGTTATTCCACCTTTACCACTAATGTAGAAGAGAACAGACGGTGCTGCTATGAACAATACTCAGCCATGTGCCCCTATCGAAGCCTGCCCGAAAAACTCCCATGCTTTTGCTATGGTTCTCCCCCCAATCCCGTTACTACGGTGCTTTCCACATCCCGTTGCTAGGATGTTGCTATGGTCCATCCCCCCCATTGTGTTGCTTTGGTGCCCCCCTCATCCCATTGCTATGGTGCCCCCATCCTGTTGCTAGGACGTTGCTATGGCCCCCCCCAATCCGTTGCTCTGGTGTCCCCTCCTCATTCCGTTGCTCTGGTGCCCCCCCATCCCGTTGCTGTGGTGCCCCCCCTCATCCCGTTGCTGTGGTGCCCCCCCTCATCCCGTTGCTGTGGTGCCCCCCCCATCCCGTTGCTGTGGTGCCCCCCCCCATCCCGTTGCTGTGGTGCCCCCCCCCATCCCGTTGCTGTGGTGCCCCCCCCCCCCCATCCCGTTGCTGTGGTGCCCCCCCCCCCATCCCGTTGCTGTGGTGCCCCCCCCCCATCCCGTTGCTGTGGTGCCCCCCCATCCCGTTGCTGTGGTGCCCCCCCCTCATCCCGTTGCTGTGGTGCCCCCCCATCCCGTTGCTGTGGTGCCCCCCCCCATCCCGTTGCTGTGGTGCCCCCCCTCATCCCGTTGCTGTGGTGCCCCCCCCCTCATCCCGTTGCTGTGGTGCCCCCCCCCTCATCCCGTTGCTGTGGTGCCCCCCCCTCATCCCGTTGCTGTGGTGCCCCCCCCCTCATCCCGTTGCTGTGGTGCCCCCCCCCTCATCCCGTTGCTGTGGTGCCCCCCCCCTCATCCCGTTGCTGTGGTGCCCCCCCCCCTCATCCCGTTGCTGTGGTGCCCCCCCCCATCCCGTTGCTGTGGTGCCCCCCCTCATCCCGTTGCTGTGGTGCCCCCCCCTCATCCCGTTGCTGTGGTGCCCCCCCCTCATCCCGTTGCTGTGGTGCCCCCCCTCATCCCGTTGCTGTGGTGCCCCCCCTCATCCCGTTGCTGTGGTGCCCCCCCCTCATCCCGTTGCTGTGGTGCCCCCCCCTCATCCCGTTGCTGTGGTGCCCCCCCCTCATCCCGTTGCTGTGGTGCCCCCCCCCTCATCCCGTTGCTGTGGTGCCCCCCCCTCATCCCGTTGCTGTGGTGCCCCCCCCTCATCCCGTTGCTGTGGTGCCCCCCCCTCCCATCCCGTTGCTGTGGTGCCCCCTCCCTCCCATCCCGTTGCTGTGGTGCCCCCTCCCTCCCATCCCGTTGCTGTGGTGCCCCCTCCCTCCCATCCCGTTGCTGTGGTGCCCCCTCCCTCCCATCCCGTTGCTGTGGTGCCCCCTCCCTCCCATCCCGTTGCTGTGGTGCCCCCTCCCTCCCATCCCGTTGCTGTGGTGCCCCCTCCCTCCCATCCCGTTGCTGTGGTGCCCCCTCCCTCCCATCCCGTTGCTGTGGTGCCCCCTCCCTCCCATCCCGTTGCTGTGGTGCCCCCTCCCTCCCATCCCGTTGCTGTGGTGCCCCCTCCCTCCCATCCCGTTGCTGTGGTGCCCCCTCCCTCCCATCCCGTTGCTGTGGTGCCCCCTCCCTCCCATCCCGTTGCTGTGGTGCCCCCTCCCTCCCATCCCGTTGCTGTGGTGCCCCCTCCCTCCCATCCCGTTGCTGTGGTGCCCCCTCCCTCCCATCCCGTTGCTGTGGTGCCCCCTCCCTCCCATCCCGTTGCTGTGGTGCCCCCTCCCTCCCATCCCGTTGCTGTGGTGCCCCCTCCCTCCCATCCCGTTGCTGTGGTGCCCCCTCCCTCCCATCCCGTTGCTGTGGTGCCCCCTCCCTCCCATCCCGTTGCTGTGGTGCCCCCTCCCTCTCATCCCGTTGCTGTGGTGCCCCCTCCCTCTCATCCCGTTGCTGTGGTGCCCCCTCCCCCCCCATCCCGTTGCTGTGGTGCCCCCTCCCCCCCTCATCCCGTTGCTGTGGTGCCCCCTCCCCCCCTCATCCCGTTGCTGTGGTGCCCCCTCCCCCCTCATCCCGTTGCTGTGGCCCCCCCCCCCCCGACCCATTGCCCTGGTGTTCCAGCCCTCAGATACAAGTACTGAACATGCACACTTTGCCGCCCCCTCCTATGGTACTGAGCTCAGAGGCGTGGCAGCAGGTAGGTGCGCACGTGCGGCGTATGAATCGGAGAGCGAGACCGCCCGACTGGTGCGTCCTAGCAACCGGAGGTGAGAATGTCAGCAACAGGGCTGGTTCTGGAGCGATTATCGCCTCCGCCATCTTAAGAGCGCGCTGTCTCAGATAATGAACCCTGAGCATGCGCACTCTCCTCCGCCATTGCTATGGTACTGAGCGCAGCGCCGTGGCGATGGGGTGCGCGCACATGTGGTGTTCATATCTGAGAGAGAGACCGGGCGATAGCGACCCGTGCGCCCTAGCAACCGGAGGAGGGAACGCCGGTTACCAACATTTCTTCTTCTTTTTTTTTTTTTTTTTTTTTTTTTTTGGGCAGGCTTTTGGAGCGATTCTCGCCTCTGCCATCATAAGAGCGCCGCTCAGATAACAAACTCTGCGCATGCGCACTCTCCCCCCTGTTGCCATGGGTACTGAGCTCAGCACCATGGCAACGGGGGGGGTAGATGGTGTACTGCGCATGCGTGGTGTTTGAATCTCAGAGAGCACACCACAGCAGCGGCAGGAGGAGGGAATACAGGCGTTTGGAGCTTTTTTTTTCGGGCAGGCTTCCGGAGCACCAAACCTTTAATTCTCGCTTTCCGCCATCATGAGAGAGCTCGAGCTCTCTCTCTCTCTGATTCAAATGTCACACGTGCCGCCCCGTTGTCATGGAGTTGAGCTCAGGAGGGTGCATGCGCGGTGTTTTGAATATGAGCACGCGTTGTGATGGCGGAGGCGTGGTGTATGGAGGGCAGGGGGGGTTGCTTATCAGGTGGAATTCGGCTTTTAATGATCGCCTCCAGCATCACGAGCACGTTCTCTCCCTAATTCAGGGGACGCACCAATTGAAGAGCGTGCACGGTTGTGATGGCATACGCGTGGTGTGTGTGTGTGGGGGGGGTTTATCTCCCTCATTCGAATGCTGCATGTGCACTATCCAACCCGTTGTCATGGCGTTGAGCTCAGCGCCGTGGTAACAGGAGAGTGTGCATGTGCTGCGTTTTGTACCTGGGAGCATGCGGTCTTGTGATGGTGGGGACGAGCATCAATGGTTGGAGCTCCATTGCAACAGGATGGGGGGCGCTGGCTATGGGGGTTCTAGAGCTCCAACCGTTGATGTCTGCCTCCGCTGTGCCAAGAGCGCACTCCCCCAGACATTGATGCTCACTCCCGCCATCTCCAGAGCGCACTCCCCCAGACATTGATGCTCACTCCCGCCATCTCCAGAGCGCACTCCCCCAGACATTGATGCTCACTCCCGCCATCTCCAGAGCTCACTCCCGCCATCTCCAGAGCTCACTCCCGCCATCTCCAGAGCGCACTCCCCCAGACATTGATGCTCACTCCCGCCATCTCCAGAGCGCACTCCCCCAGACATTGATGCTCACTCCCGCCATCTCCAGAGCGCACTCCCCCAGACATTGATGCTCACTCCCGCCATCTCCAGAGCGCACTCCCCCAGACATTGATGCTCACTCCCGCCATCTCCAGAGCGCACTCCCCCAGACATTGATGCTCACTCCCGCCATCTCCAGAGCGCACTCCCTCAGACTCAAACTCTGCCCATTCATACTCTTCCTTGTTGCCGAGCTTGGCACCATGGCAACAGGATAAATGGTGCTCTGCGCCTGTGTGCCATTTGAATCTAAGAGTGATGGCGAAGTTGGGCATCAATGGCTGGAGCATCATATAAACATCCTAGCATTACGATGGGGGGGGATGCCAGCTATGATGTTTTTTCAGGTAGGCTTCTGGAGCTCCAGCTATTGGTGCTCACCTTCACCAATAGAAGAGCTCTGATCTAATGCTGCACATGCACGCTCTCTCCCCTGTTGCCATGGTGCTGGGGGTTGGCACCATAGCAACAGGGTTGAGGGTGCACTGTACACGTTTTGAATCCGAGTGTGTGCACCCTTGTGATGCCCAAGATGGGCATCAATAGCTGCGGTGTCATAGCAACGACCTAGCAACAGGATGGGAGAATGCCGGATGTGGTGTTTTTGTTTTGTTTTTTTTTTGTTTTTTTTTTTTTCGAGTAGGCTTTTGGAGCTCCAGCTTACTGATGCTCGCCTCCGGCCATCATAAGCGCACGCTCTCCTTTGGATTCAAATCCCGCACATGCACTATCTACCCCGTTGTCATGGCGTTGAACTCAGCGCCATGGTATTGAGAGAGAGAGAGAGAGAGAGAGTGCATGCGCAGCGTTGGAATCCGAGAGCATGCGTTCTTGTGATGACATAGGCGTGGTGTATGGGGGGGGGTCTAGCCGTTGATGCAACAGCACACACTCTCTCTGATTCAAAGGCCGCACATGTGCACTGTCCACCCTGTTGTCATGGCGCTGAGCTCGGCGCCGTGGTAACAGGGGAGGGAGTGTCTACGCAGTGTTTTGAATCTGAGAGCATGCGGTCGTGTGATAGTGGGGGGCGGGCACCAACGGTTGGAGCTCCATAGCAACAGGACGGGGGAATGCCGGCTATGGGACTTTATCTGGCAGGCTTCTGGAACTACAGCCGTTGATGTGCCATCCCAAGAGAGCGCGTCCTCACAAATGCTGCGCATGCACGCTCTCCCAGACATTGATGCTCACTTCCACCGTCTCAAGAGGGCACTCCTTTAGATTCGTACACTGCGCATGCGTACGCTTCCTTGTTTTCGTGGTCCTGAGCTTGGCACCATGGCAACGGTTGCGCATGTGACATTTGAATCCAAGAGTGGTGGGTGGTGAGTGTCATAAATCTAGCAACAGAGAAGCCAGCTACGGGGGTTTTTTTCAGGTAGGATTCTGGAGCTCCAACTATTGATGCCATCACAAGAGCATGTTCACTTGTATTCAAGCTCCTCATATGCGTGATGCGCTGTCTACCCTGTTGTCATGGCGATGAGCGCAGCGCTGTGGCAGCAGGTTGCATTTGTGGTGTTTTGAATCGGAGAGAGCGTGTGCATGTCATGGCGGAGGCAAGCATCAGTACCTGGAGGTCCAGAAGTCTACCTGAAAAATTCCCATAGCTGGCGTTCCCCCTGTCCTGTTGCTATGGCGCCCCAGCCATTGATGTTTGCCTCCGCCATCACAAAAGCGCACGCCCTCAGATTCAGACACTACACATGCATTCTCTCCCCTGTTGCCATGGTGATGAGCTCAGCAACTGGGTAGATACTGCACTGCCCATGTGTGGCGTTTGACTTTGAAAGGGTTTTGCCCCCAAAAAACTCCCATAGCTGACGTTGCCCCATCCTGTTGCTAGGACGTTGCTATGGCGCTCCAGCCCATTGATGTCTGCCTCTGCCATCACAAATGTGCACTCCCTCCACATTCAGATACTACACATCCTGTCTCTCTTCTGTTGCCATGGTGATGAGCTCAGTGGGGTAGATGGTACAATCCACGTGTGTGGTGTTTGAATGTGTGGGAGTGCAGTCTTGTGAGGCAGAGGCAGGCATCAATTGCTGGAGCACCATAGCAACGTCCTAGCAACAGGATGGGGCAATGCCAGCTATGGGAGTTTTTTGGGAAAAACCCCCTTTAGAGTCAAACTCCACACATGGGCAGTGCAGGATCTACCAAGATGCAAGCAAGCATCTACAGCCGGTGTGCCGTAGCAATGTCCTAGCAACAGCATGGTGGAACGCAGACAGTGGGGGTTTTTTGGGTAGGCTTCTGTAGCTCCAGCCATTGATGTTCACCTCTGCGCACGCTCCTGAATTCTGCGTATGCACATCGCCTCATCTACCCTGTTATTGTGTCGGTTCTAGTAGTTTTTCGGGCAGGCTCTTGGAGCTCTAGCTGTTGACGCTCGCCTTCTCCATCACAAGAGTGCAATCTCCTGGATTCAAACACCGCACATGCGTGGTATGCTATCTACCCGGTTGTCATTGCCATAGCAACGGGAAAGAGTGCATGTACAGTCCTTGAAGCGGTGAGTGCGCTCTTGTGATGGAGGAAGCGGCAATAATGGATGGAGCTCTAGAAGCCTGCCCAAAAACCTCCCACAGCCGACATTTCTCTGTCTTGTTACTGGGACTTTGCTATGACACTCTAGTTGTTGATGCTCACCTCCATCACAAGAGCGCACTCCCACATATTCAGACACTACACATGCATTCTCTCCCCTGTTGCCATGGTGATGAGCTCAGCAACTGGGTGGACACTGCCCATGTGTTGAAACTGAAAGGGTGTTGCCCAATAACCTCCCATAGCTGGCATTTCCCTATCCTGTTTCTAGGACGTTGCTATGGCTCTCCAGCCAAGGATGTTTGACTCCACCATCACAAGATCACACTCCCTCAGATTCAGACCCTGCACATGTATTCTCTCCCCTGTTGCCATCGTGGTGAGTTCAGGGCCACGGCAACAGCGTAGATGGCGCACTGCACGCGGCGCTTGAATGTGAGAGCGCACGCTCTTGTGATGGTGGGGACGATCATTAACGTACTTTACCTAACTTTTGAAAGAGTTAGTTCAACTTTACCAAAAAAAACAAACTGCCTTAGCAGGAAAGAGGCGCTTGTAGAATAAAAAATGGTTGGATGATGGCCTTTCCTATAGGTGTTTCTTTCCTCCGTCCTACCTTGTTGCTATGACTCTCCCAGCCACCAGAGAGTGCTCTCTGTCCAGTTCACATTGCAGCACATGCACTCTTCAATAGCTCCTCCCGTCACCGTAACTTTGAGCTATGGCGAGCGAGCGTGAACGGGGATTTGATTGGCAGAGTTCGCTCCTGTGATAGCGGGGGTGAGCAGTAATGGCTGAGCACATCTTAGCAACATCCTAGCAACAAGGCTGGATAAGGGAGGGCGAGGAACACCATCTCTGAGAGATTTTCGCCTCAAGAGCGATGTAAATGGCCTACACCTATAACAAGGGCATTATTCTAAGTTCAACTCTAGGAGAAGGGTGGGGGGGGGGGAATCCTCCCTTGCATCGGGGCTAAGCCCCCCCCCCCCGCAAGGAATAAATGCTGGTTTAGGTCTAGAGCACCGTGAAAAGCCATGTTACTTACCTGAACCTCCGCTTTTGCAGGCTCCCTCTGCAGTGGTGCACCACAACCTCTTCTCCCCTGTGCTCCGGCGGTCGGATACCCTCTGACATCAAGTACAATGCAGAGCCCAAAGCCCTAAATTGGACGTGAGAACCCCTGAGGGACAGTCCGCTGCTGGAGCATAGGGAAGCGGAAGATCGGGTAAGTGATATGCGGTGAGCTGTGGTAAAATGCAGCATCTTTGCATTTTTTTTTAGGCAGCATACTGGATGACACTACTTAGCGGCGCAATGTACCGCACTGCTGTGCGATAACACGAATGAAATGTCACATACGTGACACTTTAAATAAAGTTAGGAAAAGAGACGAGGGTGCAATCTGCTGAAACACACATTGCACTGCCCCACGCTGGAGCTAAATGTAGCCGTGCTTCTCCCCCCCCCCCCCCCCCCCCCCCCGGGAATGGGCTTCAACTTTAACCACTTAGCCGACCGCCCCACCCACAATGTACTACGAACAAGCGGCCGTTATAGACAAAGCGCCCTACCCGTATGCCGCTGCTTACTTCCGGGTTTAGGGCGCGCACATGCATGCCCAGCACCCGCTGTGATTGCACACAGCAGGAGCCTGTCGGCAAGTCCCGCCCAATGAATCACAGCCCAGAGCTCTGTGTACAGCAGGAGCCTATCAGCAAGTCCCGGCCAATGATTCACAGCCAGGACCTGCCGTGTCCAATCACAGCCCAGAGCTCTGTGTTACCATGTAGGGATGAGAAACAGTAAAATTGGCACATAATACACACATTTACACATTTGTTAGACGCATATTTAACCCTTTTATTGCCCTAGATGTTAACTCCTTCCCAGCCAGTGTCGGTGTATAGAGTATTACTGTATTAGTGTGACTGGTGAGGTCATTGGCAGTTAGCCCTCACCCCCCCTCCCAGCGTCAGATTGGCTGCCGCACTATCGCAGTCCCACTATAAGTCACTGATCGCCGCCATTACTAGTATGAAAAAATAAATTGCTGTATATACTGTATCCCATAGTTTGTAGACACTCTCATGCAAACCAATCAATATACGCTTATTGGGACCCCCCCCCCCCCAAAGACATGTAGCAGAAAAAAAAATGGCCTCAATTTATGCAAAAATTTAGATTTTTTTTTTTTTTTTTTTTTTTTTTTTTTTGTTATTGGATATGTTTTATAGCAGAAAGTAAAAAATATTTTCAGTCCTCTTTTTTGTGATAGAAAAAAATCAAAAAAAAAAAACCACAGTGGTGATAAAACACCACCAAAAGAAATCTCTATTTGTGTGAATAAAAAATTATTTCCATTTTATTTGGGTACGGTGTTGCATGACAGTGCAATTGTCCGTTAAAGTAGCGCAGTGCTTAATAGCAAAAAACTGGCCTGGCCATGAAGAGGAGTTTTTTTTTTGGGAAAGGTGATTTAACCCTTTAAACCATGGGGTGCTCAACCTGTGGCCCTCCAGCTTTTGTGGAACTACAAGTCCCATGAGGCTTTGCAAGCCACTTGTAGTTACAATCATGACTCCCAAAGGCAGAGGCATGATGGTACTTGTAGTTCTGCAACAGCTGGAGGGCCACAGGTTGAGCACTAATGCTTTAAATTGTGGCTATAGACGTACAGATATTTACTTATTCTTACAAAGCAGCAAACGAGCTTTGAGGGCTTGCTGTTGTTGCAGGCCGCACTCTTACATTTTTTTTTTTTTCTTGTGAGAACTTTATTGACATTTTATCAGTTCTATTCATGCAGTCTTCTGCATCGCAACTCCCTGTGCTGGGGGAAAAAAGTATGCATGCGGTGGGGATGAGCTGCACTCATAGGAATTTGCAAAAGCAAAATGCGCCAGGGATTGTATGGGCATGGGAAATAAACCAGATCAAATAAAGAGTATAATACAGTAAAGTACAACATTTATTTAAAACACATGTAGTCAATAGATTTGCACTCATAGGGAACAAAGCTTGTGCTGGTTAGCTAGCCCTAAGGCTACATAGACGTGGTGCGAATGGCAGTGGCAGGAATCCTACTGCTGGTTTTTGTCAGGTGGGAGTGGCCAGTTGCAGTCCGAGCGCCCATACGTTTCAATGACCGGTTGCCCGCAGCTTTTCGTGGCTGTTCACACAGCTAGCGATCTGCCTGTGGTGATCGTTGCCGGACGCGCTTTGAGTGTCCAGCGATCCCTGCAGGTAACCACTGGATGGGCGAGAAGCTGCGGACAACAACCTGTCATTGACGGGCCCGGCTGCAACTAACCACTCACGCTGGTCAGAGGAGCAGCAGGAATTGGTAAATTCCTGGCATTGCCATTTGCCCCCGAGGCAACAAGCCCATGTGAATGTAGCCTAAAACAAGCTCTCACTGACACCTGTAGCTGCAGGTGCTGTGCGGAATCCTCAGAGTTCACAGCAGAAGCTCTGACATGGTTGTCCATTTGCACTGTATATTGCATTAAAGCTGAACTCCGGGAATGAGAGGGAAATCTACCCTTGCAGTGAGACCCCGGCGCTGTTCTCAAGCTGCAGGCTTTCATGAAGTGAAGGGTCTATTACCCCTGCATTGTTCATGGGGCAAGCATGCAGTTGTGGACTGAGGATGCTGCAGGCGGGGACCAGTAACCTGCTCCCCACTCCCAGCAGTGACTTGGCAGGCTGCTGTGAAGACGAAGACTAAGGCCTCATGCACACGAGACGCCGGGGCAAACTCTGCTGAACACATGTTTTTAAAAGCTGAAACCGCCGTTTAGAAACGCCCGTTTTGCAGCGTTTGCATGCCGCGTTTAGCCACGTTTTACCGCGTTTGCGTTTAGAAGCGTCTGCAGAGCAGAGAATGACATTTTTGCGACCCAAATCTGGGGCCCCGTATCTTAGGGCCACTTGATGCTAGGAACCCCAAATTTGGTGTGCTAACACAGTGGAACCAGCACTACAACATATCCAAATTTGGGGTTCCTTGCACTAAGTGACCCTGAGATACGGGGCCCCAAATTCGGGTTGCAAAATGTCAAGCACTTCTGCAGCAGAGCATGACATTTTGTGACCCGAATTTGGGGCCCCATATCTCAAGGCCACTTGGTGCTAGGAACCTGGTGCTTGGATATGTTATAGTGTTATCCAACTGTGTTAGCACACCAAATTTGGGGTTCCTAGCACCAGGTGGCCCTGAGATATGGGGCCACAAATTCGGGTCACAAAATGTTCCTTTAAAAACACTTATAAACGCAGTACCGGCGTTTGGCGTCTGAAACGTGGAAAACTTTTTGTGTCTGAACCCATTTTTTTTGCTTCTGGAAAAACGAGGTTATACGCAACTGCCTAAAAATGCCAAAAAACGAGACTGTGTACATGGACACATAGGATAACATTGAACGGGTTCGGGGCACTTGAAAAAAGTGTCCAACTGCCTCTGAACACGAGTTTAACAGCCTCTCGTGTGCATGAGGCCTAATTCAGTGCTTCACTTCTGAATTTTGAGAATGAATTGCTCCAAACTGCCTGCAGCTACAGAAGTCAGTAGGGACTTGTTTTAAAGCTCCTTTTTACTGCTCATTTAAAAAGTGTGCTTCAAGACAAAGTGTCCTTATCCTGTGTAATGTACCCTCCCCCCACCACAAATGTATTCTTTAGGCTAGCCGTGCACACATGAATGTCTTTTGTTTAGCCCGTGGCTGAAAATCAGTAGATATCCTCAAGCCAAGGCAACCTGGATGGAGGGATCTCCCCTGCTGGCTGTTGTGTTCAGGCAATCAGCACCTACAGCTACCAAGGCTAGGCAATGTGAATGGAGGGATCTCCCCTGCTGTGCATTGTATTCAGGCGATCGGCACCTCCCAGCTGCCTGAATACCCAAACAATGGCTGCATCTGATAGCACGCAGTCACTGTTCAGCCAATCAAAACAGTCACAAGAACCAAAATTGCTGCCTCTGCCTCCCGGCAATTAGAAGCACTTAAAGCAGGCGGTCTCAAACTGGCGGCTCCTCCCAGCTGTTGCAGAACTACAAGTCCCATGAGGCATTGCAAGGCTGACAGTTACAAGCATGACTCCCACAGGCAGAGGCATGATGGGACTTGTAGTTCTGCAACAGCCGGAGGGCCGCCAGTTTGACACCTCTGACTTAAAAGGTCGGGCGGCGGGTAGGGGTTAAATGGTCTGTAGAGCCGATGGGACATCCACAACTTACATTTCTGCCGATTCAGCAGGAATGAAAAAAAATGTTTAACTTTTTTTTTTTTTGTGTATGCCCATCTTTAGCTGTATTTGACGACCTCTGATTGTTTACGTCATTCCTGCGTCTGCCCATTACATCTAATTTCCAAGGTCAGATGGTAGGAGTCTCACATGATGTAAACAATCGCTCCGAGGCCGCAGGTAGCAGATCTAGGTGTGCATATGTAAGGGGGGGGGGGGGGGTCTGCTTAGGTCGGGGCACAGGGGCAAAAAAGATGAGTATAGCTTCTCCTAAAGTGCAGTTGTCCTTTAAGTCCATCTCCACACCGGCAATTTAGACCAGTGCACATTGTGGTGGTAGAAATCTACTGATTCCGGCTGCGGCTCAGAGCAGGTGGGTGCATCCGCCGGCTCCGTGCACGATGACCGGTCGCCTGTGGCAACCTCTATTTGTGGCTCAGCGGATTGTCTGTGGTGATCAGTGCTGGACGGGCTTTGTGGAATCAGAAGATTCCTTCCGCTACAATTTGCACTGGGCTAAATTGCCGGTGTGAATGTAGCCCAAATGTCTGTCAACATATTCACTTTGAGGCCTCATTCACTATCTATGCGTGTCTTTAGTGGTGTGTGTTGTGCCCCCCCCCCTCCCCCCCCCATCTGTTGTCCTGCATTGTTTTGTAAAAAGAGACTGGTCCCTGTGCAATGGAAGCACACAATGTGTAATATGGGTTTTTGTTTTTTGGTATGTCTGTTAATTACCTTAACCCTTGATGTGCAAATGTATGGAAAAATGCATGTGAGCGGTTTTTATGCTCACGTTGTGCTGCAAGTGTCTGAACTTGCATTGTTAAAGCCATATTTGTGCACAGTAAAACACATTATATGTGAAGGGGACCTTGGGGTGTGATCGCTTATGTACAGTTGTGCTCAAAAGTTTGCACCCCCTGGCAGAAATTGTGACATTTTTGCATGCAAATATGTGCGGCCCCACAGAAAAAAAAAAGCCCAGTCCAGTGAGGCAGCATATATATGTAAGGAGGGGGGAGGGGGGGGGTTGAGGTAAGAAAACCTGTGCTGCAAAATCCTCACCCCCCCTTACCTCACCCCAATCTTGATCCAGCAATTTTCATGAGAGAAGCGGCTCTCCTGGCTCTCTCCCTCTTCACTGGGCAGATAAATAGCAGTAGGAGCCATTGGCACCTGCTGCTATCTGTCAAATCCAGTGACACAGGGCCCAGCTGCCCTGCCTGTGTCAATAGATGGCAGACGAGGCTGGCTTAGGAGCGTGCCCATAGAAAGCGGCTTTTCTATGGGGGCATTCGCTGAAGAGGAAGGGGCCAGGAGCGCTGGAGGGGGACCCCAGAAGCAGAGGATCGGGGGTGCTCTGTGCAATACCATTACACAGAGCAGTTAATATGACCTGTTTATTTTAATTTAAAAAAATGAAGCTTTAACTTTAATGTTGTGAATGAAAGAAATGGTTTTCCATGTTTTTTTTTTTTGTTCCCATTAGAAATATATGGCGGGGCCCACGCAATTCTGGATCCAGCACCACCAAGACATTATTGGCCACCAGGGCCATTACCTTTTCTATAAAGGCAGCACAGACAGTTTTCTATAGCTTTTGAGCTCTTCTGAAGCTCCAGTGTTGGAAATGATACTGAAGTTTGTCTCCTATCTGTGTGTGATAAGTTTAAAGAAGTTTACAAAGATGACCATAAAATAAGAATGCAGAAAGTATTAGTATGAAGAGTTTTAGACTGATCAATGAACTTGATTATTACTTTATTATTACTTTGTATTATTTAAGTCCTGCATGAAGATGATACAAAGTCCATAAGAGCTGTCCACATCAGTCTCTCAAAGCCAATGACTTGCCAGTGTATTTCTCCCTCCCCACCTATATATATATATTTTTTCTTTTTTTTTTTTTTCTTATTTACTTTATTTTATTTATTTTTTCCATTTGATTTGCTTTTAACTAATTATAACGATGCTGTGTGTGTGATTTAGTAATATGTTTAGGTATGTTTTGACCTGAAAACCTGGCATGTCAGTAGCCACGAGGACTGTTGGGACAGCCACATCTACAGCTTTAAAACCAGCCTGAAGCAACTTGTGGATTCTGTTTTGTACAGCTTGGAAGAGAGAAGGGAGAATAGGTATGATGGAAACATCCCCCAGCATGAAGGTATTTAAAGCAGTGCAAACTCCTAACCATTAAAGATTTGTTTGTTGAAAGTGAAGGTCCACTGTGTGGAACAGTTACGTTCACAACATGACCCATGAGGGTCTACTTTGTTTTGAAGGTGTTATGTTCTAGAGACTAAGTGGGGAATCTTGCGAGCTGGGCGGGGGGGGGGGGGGGGGGGGGCGCGGCGGTATCCCACTTGGAAACCTGCTTTAAAGGATAAGTTCACCTTTTCAGAAAAAAAATAGTGCGCATTTTTTTTGCACATTATTATTTTTTGTTGCAGGTGGTCTGTATAGCAGGAATATGCAATTAGCGGACCTCCAGCTGTTGCAAAACTACAAGTCCCATCGTGCTCTGCCTCTGGGTGTTATGCTTGTGGCTGTCAGAATCTTGCTATGCCTGATGGGTCTTGTAGTTCTGCAACAACTGGAGGTCCGCTAATTTCATATCCCTGCTGTAAAGCATTGCATCTGCTGATTGCATGTGCTGATTGCAGGTGGCATGCAGGTCTCCTGCAGACCTGTCGGTGTATTTGCTTTCTTGTACCTCGGACGAGGAAGCCAATCCACGCTGGCAGGAAGAATGAACTATCACAGTTCATTATTCATTAAAAACTACAAGCCGACAGCCGTAAAGGCCGCCGGGCCTTGTAGTTTTCCATTCACAGAGCACTGTGAATGAGTGATGCAGCCGGGTGGGAGGAGCCCTGCACAGCCAGATTTAAAACTTCTTCTTTTTTTTTTCTTTTTTCTTTGACAGCGGGTGCAGAAGATCCCTTGCTAGCTGGCACAGCGGGGGAGCGGAAGGTGTGGGGACCGGTGCATTTATAACATGTTACATCCCGAATATGGGTGCAGCAAGTTATGAAGGTGAACTTATCCTTTAAGAAGGCAGCTTTGCAGCTCCAAGGCTATCAGTGCTAGGAGTAGATTGGATTCAGTTGGCTGGCCTCGGAAACCTTTACTTCCTGCTGAGTTTCTGCAGCCGAACTGTGCCTGTGTCATATGGCCTCTTGTGAAAATCAGCTAATGAAAGTGCCAGTAAGCCCACATTATAAAATACGATCAATAAAATGTGTATTACGTGCTGTACTCCGTCACTATGAGATTTATTTTCTGTATTCTGCAAAAAACCTGGTTGGTCCTGCTGCTCTCTATCTCCCCCTTCTGTTCATGTCCCCAATTCAGCTAGGGATTTTGCGGCTGTGTTGGAAGCTCTGCACATGCTCAGTTTTCAGTGAGTTTCTATTCTGAGCATTTCCTCCCCATCACATCTGAGCAGCCCATGTGACTATAGAACAGGGATATGCAATTAGTGGACCTCCAGCTGTTGCAAAACTACAAGTCCCATCATGCCTCTGCCTCTGGGTGTCATGCTTTTGGCTGTCAGTCGTGCTATGCCTCATGGGACTTGTAGTTCTGCAACAGCTTGAGGTCAACTAATTGCATATCCCTGCTATAGAGTCATACATATGTAGGCCTATACACAGTGGTGACTGACGGCCCACTCCCTCCCTTTTCCTCAATGCCCACTAACCAGCTAAACACGATGGGGGTGGGATAATGCATGTAGATTATTGGAGACTTCACCTCCCTGTTCTAAGACACAGGCTAGAGGGGTGTGACACAGCCTATGACTGACGGCAATCTGCCCACACCATGTTATTTCCACAAAATAAAGATTTTATTTCAAATATATATTTGAATGCCAATTTTAAACAGTTTATTGATATCTATTTTACTCTGTATTCCAAAGCCTGTGTTTTTTTTTTTTTTTTTTTTTTTTTTTGGGGGGGGGGGGGGGGGGTTGGGGGGGATTGGAACATGTGACCAGCAGCAGAGGACTAGAAGCTCCTCCTGCTTATGTTTCCCTGCAGACAGGCTGGGAGAGAGCCGGGTCATGTGACAGCTGGATATCGATTAGGAGAAAGATACAAAGATAGAAGGGACAATATAAATTAAACAGTGGGGGTTATTTACTTAAAGGCAAATCCACTTTTGACTACAAGTGTACTTGGAAGTTAGGGATGCACCGATACCATTTTTTTTTTTTTTTTTTTTTTTTTTTTTTGTACTCGCCGATACTTACTGCAACAGTTTTGTTTTAACTTCAGCTGTCAGCAATGGTACAAAGCATTGAAAAGTTATTTTCCAAATTAAATAAATTGTGTTTTTTTAAATTTTTTTATTTAGTGCTTTTTCAATATGAAATGTGTAAATATATATGTGTAAAAATATTGACTAACAAAGCAAACAAAATTTTTAATTTAAATAGTTTAATTGTTTATCGTTTATAAAATAGACGTGAACAAAAGGGAAAAAAAAAGCAGGAAAATAATAATTTAAATGGAGGAGAATAGGGAGTTAAGGCTGATTATAGTAAATTAAGGGTTATTAAGGGGTTAAACAGGAACATTTGTTCATCCCTTTGATCTACAGCTGAAGAAACTGAAAGATACAAAAACTTTTTATTTATTTTTTTTTTTTTTTTGACAGCTCCCAATTACCAGACTTTTTTAACACTGGGGAGACCCACTAACAGCTCAAAGAGCCGAGCCTGAAAGTATCGGTTTCAGGTATCGGTGCATTTGCACGAGTACCGATACTTGTGCAAATACTCTGTATCGGCACCGATACTAGTATCGGTGCAACCCTATTGGAAGTGCAGTCGCTGTAGATCTGAGGGGACGTGCAAGGAAAATTTAAAAAAAAAAAACAGCATTTTTGCTTGCACGTGATTGGATGATAAGATCCAGCAGAGCTTCCCCTCATTTCAGATTTTCCCCCTCAGATCTACAGCGACCGCACTTCCAAGTGCACTTGTAGTGCAAAGTGGATTTGCCTTTAGTAAATAAGCCCCAGTGTGTGTTAATATCACTTTAATGAAGGAAGGCTGTGAATTGTGAAGAACAAGGAGCTCTTCTAGCAGCACAGCTCCCTGACTGCCCACTTAAAACAGCTGATCAACATATATTGGGGTGGGAAAAGGAACCAACCTATTTGTGTTAATTCTACCACTGGAAGCCCAGTGTTGGGTGGAATCTGTTTATTTAAAGCTGATCTCCACGCTTTAATGTCCTTTTTAAATAGTTTGCTTTGTCCCAAACAAACAATATACTGCACTTGTGCTTGCTGGGCACGCTGTATGGAGCCTCAGCTACATACCGTATACAGCACTGTGTTCTGTCAGTGGGACTGGGACTTCTGTCTCACTCCCAGAAAAAGTCAGGCTTAGAGCCCCAAAGCTTCCTCTGGCTAAATTTGGGCAGATTATGTCACAATCTCTGCCTTAGCCAATCAGAGGAAGCTTTGTATTTAATATGTAGAATACAAAGCTTCCTGTGAATGGCTGAGCAGTGCACAGCCTGACTCTCTCTATTTTGCTCTGGAAGTGGGACGGGATTTGCACTGGCAGAACACAGCGCTGTATAGCTGATGCTACATTACCGTTCATCACAGCTCACCCAGCAAGTGCACCTGTCACGGCAGTAAATTGTTTGGGCCAGCTTGGCCCAAACAAAATTGTTTTAAGGGACATTAAATGTGGAGATCCGCTTTAATTCTGGAAGGTGTTAACATCCATCAACTGGAGGCTGTGTATTGTCCTTCTGCCCTTGTTAAAGGTTGGTGACCCTTGTGAACTTCTTAATGGTGGCAACTTGTCACAGGGAAGATCACTACGCGGAGCAGAGAAATTTCCCACCTACTTCCGTTCGTCACTCCCTCGCTGATAGATATTTTGCAGAAAGTGACCCGTGCAGTCAAGTGAGTATTTTTCAGCCTTGTCCTGCTCTGCATAGTGGTCCTGCCCCCTGGCGAGTTGTTACCCTGTTTCCCCGAAAATAAGACCTAGCATGATTATCGGTGATGGCTACAATATAAGCCCTACCCCCCAATAAGCCCTAGTTAAAGTCCTTGTAGGTCTTATTTTCAGGGTAGGGCTTATTTTCAGGGAAACTGGGTAGGGCTTATTTGGGGGGTAGGGCTTATATTGCAGCCTTCACTGACAATCACGCTAGGTCTTATTTTCGGGGAAACGGGGTACCATCAACAGGATCGCAAGTGTGGCATCAGCCTAAGGCCCCCATACACACTATTAGATTTTCTGCAGATTTTTTTTTCTTCAGATTTATCAAAACCAGGTAGTAGCAAGGGCCTGCCTGATTGCATACAAATTGAAACTCTTAAGGTTTTACCTCCTATTATATGGTTTTGGTAAATCTGAGGACAAAAATCTAATAATGTGTATGGGGTCTTAGGCTGGCAATACATGGTCGAATTTAGAAATAATTTTCTTTCGAACATCATGTGTTTTGTGATCCGGTGGCGCCACCATTGATTTCAAAATTTGGCCAACCAAGCCTTCAATTTCACCTTGTGTTACAGAAAAGAATTTTCATGGCTGGGAATCTTCTTCTTTTCTTTCCAGGAATTTTCTTTTCTTGCAAATGCGCATTTCTTTGATTTCTCACTCGATTCTCCCATCATTGATTAGAAAGTCGTTCATTTTTCAAAAAAATTTCCAACATGCCCAATTACTCAAATTTGATGGCCACCCGAAAATTGGCTGTTGCTGCAGCCCACTAATGATGCGAAATTCGAATGAAAATTCTTGGATAAGATTTTTGAAAGAAAATTCTTTCAAAATTAGACCCGTGTATGGCCTGCCTTAGTCATAGGCTTCCACTCAAACATATTGGTTGAGCTTCACTTCTCCTGAAAACTCTGATGCAATGAATGGAGAGTTCAGGTTGAGAAGTTTGCCTGCTGTATCTATTAGTAATGCAGAAAGTGGGGGGGGGGGGAATAATGCACAGCCTTCAGCTATTGGTTCTTACTGCCTTTGGTTGTGACAGATGAGAATAATAAATATCTGATCTGTACACCCTGAAGTAATATTTTAGTTCTTGGTTAAGGTTGGAGAGGTAAATCATCTAGATTTTTCTTATGTCTTCCAGGGACTCTGGTGGTGAGATCTCTGCAGTTGAGTTTCAGGTCTGTACACCTTTTTTGGCAGTTGAAAGGGAGTTTTATTTTTATTTTAACTATTGAGAGTGTAACTGGAGGAGTGGGAATTTTTTTTTTCATTTTTTTTTTTATTAGGAGGCATTAGATTTCATGGTGAACATAGCCAGGAACCATGATGAGGAAATTTTGCAGCTGGAGTCCATAAGACAAAGTCCAGCGAGAGTCACACCCAACAGATTCCACCAAAGGCCTCCTTGAGAGTCATACCAACAGATTCCACCAAAGGCCTCATTGAGAGTCAAACCCAACAGATTCCACCAAAGGCCTCATTGAGAGTCCCACCCAACAGATTCCACCAAAGGCCTCATTGAGAGTCCCACCCAACAGATTCCACCAAAGGCCTCATTGAGAGTCCCACCCAACAGATTCCACCAAAGGCCTCATTGAGAGTCCCACCCAACAGATTCCACCAAAGGCCTCATTGAGAGTCCCACCCAACAGATTCCACCAAAGGCCTCATTGAGAGTCCCACCCAACAGATTCCACCAAAGGCCTCATTGAGAGTCCCACCCAACAGATTCCACCAAAGGCCTCATTGAGAGTCCCACCCAACAGATTCCACCAAAGGCCTCATTGAGAGTCCCACCCAACAGATTCCACCAAAGGCCTCATTGAGAGTCCCACCCAACAGATTCCACCAAAGGCCTCATTGAGAGTCCCACCCAACAGATTCCACCAAAGGCCTCATTGACCTGGACTGATTTGATCCAGCAGCAGATTCCGGCATTGAGAATCTGCCAATTTTTTCTGCCAGAATCCTAGGTGGTTCCAGACAGCTTATGACTGGGATGCCTGTACTAAGCAATGACAAGGCGTTCCTCACTGTCCCTGAGCATAGACTGTTGGCTTCCAGAGCCAATCATCTGCCCCTCTTTTCAGGTAGTTGTTGGCTGTTGCATGTGAACAGTAATGGACAACCGTGGCTCCTTCAGCTCGTTTACTTTCTACAGCTGGTCACAGATGTCTCGAACCACCTGCGATTCCAGCCGCAATAATTAGCTGCTGGACCAAATTGGCCTATGTGAATGAGGCCTTCTCTTAAGCAATCCAGTGTCCAGCCATCACTAAACTTTATTGGATCAATTTATATAATCGTGGTTCTTGCCAAAACAATGATAAATATGCTCCTATTAGCATGTGTACAGGTTTTATCTTTTGTGCTCTTCAATAAGAAATGCTGCTCTTTTACCTTGGTACGTTGCTTGGTTCAACTGACCAGAGAACAGTTTAAGAGAAGTATGGGAATAAAAAACAAACAAACATGGATGTCTCCCACTAGCTCTACTCTAAGAACTGAGAGATCATATGACTGCTGACCACTCAGTTCTCGTGTCCGCTCAAGTGCTCCCTGAAACACTGAGCTTTGAGGGGGGTGGGAAAGGCTGGCTCAGGCTCCCAGAGTTTGAGCCAGCTACCGGTCAGGCATCTGGACGGATCCCAATATTTATTGTCTGGATCCCTGAACCAGCTCTGAGACATCAGCTAAAGCCCATTGCTGGCTTATGGGTGACAGGAGTGCAGAACGAAGTGCACTCCTGTGATCCATAGGAGAGGTATGGCCAAAAGAGCTTTCCCCATACTTCTCCTCGGGGTGCATTTGATTTAAATCGCTAGTAAAAAGGCTTGATTCAAATCCACTCGATTTTAAATCCTAATTTTTAAAGAGCAACTGTCATCTCTTCTCCTCCCCTGACCCTGCTGTTGGCTCACTGACACTCCCATTCACTTTAATGGGACGGCTGGTGATGCAGCAGTGACACAACAAGGTGAGGGATGTGATGGCAGTAGGTGAGTGGATGCCCGCTAACAGGCGCTGCCATGATGGATCTGAAATGACAGCTGCTCTTTTTAAATGTAAGGACTTTTGTTGTTGCTAGTTAGAATCTTTAATATTTGCAAACAAAATGAAGGTTTCCTATTTAGAATAATCTGTCAGGTTAGTAACACAGCGATATTAGAACCAATTCAATCATACAGTTTGTAGTGTACTTAGATTTGCAAAACAATGGGATAAAGGAATATCCCTGACCTTTGTTTTATCTCGTGGTTACTGTGACATTGTGTGTATCAATGCAGTGCATGTTATCTCAGCTTGCAGAGCTTGGATTCTTTGAATGAGTTTTTACCAAAAATGTAAATATTGCAGAATATATAGCCTCATGCTACATAACTAAGCTCCATTTCATGCTGAATAAGCTAAATTATTAATGTAGAAAACTATCTTTTTAGATATATTTTTACTCCAAAAGCATTTTATTAAAATAGATTTTGATAAACAAAAAAACTATTTTAAATAAAAATTATTATTACGCTCTCCACTACAAATCTAAGATTTGCATTTAGTTATACTTGAATTGCAATTTTTTTTTTTTTTTTTTCCTTTTTGTTCATGTTAATAATGCACCTAAAGGACTCTTGGTCTATGTTCTTGCCTATGCTTTTATGACTCTTGGCATAGCAGGTACCAATAGTCCTTTTATTCTGGGTGAAGACTTCTATTGCTGGTCTTTGAATTTTCATTGTCTTGGTGGTCCTGTAGTATATCTGAATTAATTGCATGCTTGGGTTGGGAGTTTTCTTGTAGGACTCGTTCTCACCGGTGATGTGGTCCATGCGTTTTGCTGTTTTATCAATCCAGGCAAAATGTGTGAACAGAATTCAATGTTTTCAGTAGGACCTGTACCCAGCATCAGGGGGCATTACAAAAAACAAAGTATTTCATGCTTCATTTTGACATCTACACGGGGTGGTCTGGAAATGTCGATCATGTATCAATACGTTCATGTCTTCTGGTGAGAACAAGCCCTGGATGTGATTTGGCCTACTATGGTATGGGGTATTCATCTTTGGTTGGCACTATGGCAATATAGAAACTTTCATGCATTCAGTAAACTCTACTCATAAAAGCAGCTGTGTTTTGTTCATTGCTGCTTTAAAATCACATGGATAATCAGGGAAATAAATACCTCTGAGATCTGATGACCAGGAAGATTAGTGCTTATGGCTGACTAGTTGTCACCTAAAGCAAGTTTTAGCTGGTGCCTTAGTAGCCAGCAGTGTATATACAGTGGATATAAAAATCTACACACCCCGGGTAAAATGTCAGCTTTCTGTGATGTTAAATGAGACGGAGAAATAATTTTCACCTTTTTTAAAGGATCACTAAAGATAATATATATATTTTTTTTAATAACAAACCTGTTATACTTACCTCCACTGTGCAGCTCGTTTTGCACAGAGTGGCCCCGAACCTTGTCTTCTGGGGTCCCTCGCTTGCGGGCGCGCTCCCGTGATACAGCCGGCGGCCATAGCCGCTCACTTTATCACTCGGCCCCGCCCCCCCCGGTGCGCTGTGTCATTGGATGTGATTGACAGCAGCGCGAGCCAATGGCTGCGCTGCTTTTAATCCATCCACTGTAACCAATCAATGGCCAGGCTGAGCGACGAAGAGGATGTTGGGGGCGAGCGCGGGACTTTCGAGGGGTCAGGTAAGTAAAATGGGGGGGGGGCGGTATTGTCGGATGTTTTTTCACCTTCCTGCATAGAGGTGAAAACTTTTACCTTTACAACCCCTTTAATGTGACCTATGAACTGTACAACTGTTGAACAACAAACTGAAATCTTTTGGGTGGAGGGAAGTAAAAAATATGGTTGCATAAGTGTGCACAGCTTTTGATTTTATTCCAGCACTGTCTTTTTGGGTATGAGTCTATCAGCCTGGCACATCTTAACTTGAAGACCTGAGACTGAGTGACTGCTGCGGACACACACGGCTGCAGCATTCTCTCGTGAGACCTTCACCCTCCTCCATCCTCCATCTTTTGGACAGCACCCCACCAGGAGTTTACAAGTCAAAAGATCTCCCCTCCACCCAGCCAGTGACAGGTTCACGCCACCCCATTACCATTTATCTACTAACTTAAAGGAGAACCTACACACCATCTACTATCACATAGAACGCTTGAACGTGGACTGGTATGGAACACAGAAAATCGCATCTTCCATTTCAGGCCGCTTTTTCCAACTAGCCATCAAGATGATGTACATACTTTGGCCTACTGGCATATAGAGACTGCACCCTGGTTCTCAAATAGGCTCTGATGAAGAGGTCATCCTCGAAACGCGTTAGCCAACTCTAAATACCTGCCTCAACATGGGCTCATGTTATTCCTAACCCATTTTTAATTTTTCATGTCTTTTATATTTTGTCACCTGTTTGCATGATACGTAGTATTGGTATTATTCAACTGCTTTTATTTGCTCTTTATTTCCTCTGAAATAAATTTTATATGTTTTGATGTAAGCTTGATCACGCGCCCTTCATCCACCACTCTCCACTTAGCCTTACCTGACCACCCCGGGGTCACTCTCTGGGCAGCGGGACAAGCAAT
The DNA here is from genome assembly GCA_037952835.1 of Lithobates septentrionalis. Taxonomy (NCBI): domain Eukaryota; kingdom Metazoa; phylum Chordata; class Amphibia; order Anura; family Ranidae; genus Lithobates; species Lithobates septentrionalis. Next base: position 107,962 of record JBBDGP010004316.1, on the reverse strand, counting down.
ACCATCTCTTCAAGCTGTGCTACAGTTTACAATACTACCCTTTTCAAAACCAAATCAGACCCTCACAAGCGCAGGAGTAATTTTTCCTTATCCACAATCTACATCTTAACTTGACAATATTTGCCTGCTCTTTGCAAAAACACTCCAAATCTGTCAGATTGTGAGGGCATCTCCTGTGCACAGCCCTCTTCAGATCACCCCACAGATTTTAAATCGGATTCAGGTCTGGGCTCTGGTTGGGCCATTCCAAAACTTTAATCTTCTTCTGGTGAAGCCATTCCTTTGTTGATTTGGATGGATGCTTTGGGTTGTTGTCATGCTGAAAGATGAAGTTCCTCTTCATGTTCAGCTTTCTAGCAGAAGCCTGAAGGTTTTGTGCCAATATTGACTGGTATTTGGAACTATTTCATAATTCCCTCTACCTTGACTAAGGCCCCTGTTCCAGCTGAAGAAAAACAGCCCCAGAGCATGATGCTGCCACCACCATGCTTCACGGTGGGTATGGTGGTGTTTTGGTGATGTGCAGTGTTTTTGCACCAAACATATCTTTTGGAATTATGGCCAAAAAGTTCAAACTTGGTTTCATCAGACCATAACACATTTTCCCACATGCTTTTTGGGAGACTTCAGATTTTTTGCAAAATTTAGCCGGGGTTGAATGTTTTTCTTCGGGTACCCCATAGCCCAGACATATGAAGAATACGGGAGATTGTTGTCATATACCACACAGCCGGTACTTGCCAGATATTCCTGCAGCCCCTTTAATGTCGCTGTAGGCCTCTTGGCAGCCTCCCTGACCAGTTTTCTTCTCTTTTCATCAGTTTTTGGAGGGAAGCCCAGGTCTTGGTAATATCACTGTTGTGCCATTTTTTTTTTTCCACTTGATGACGGTCTTCACTGTGTTCCATGGTATATCTAATGCCTTGAAAATTCCTTTGTATCCTTCTCCTGACTGATACCTTTTAACAATGAGAGCTCTCTGATGCTTTGGAAGCTCTCTGCAGACCATGGCTTTTGCTGTAGGATGCAACTAAGAAAATGTCAGGAAAGACCTACTAGAACAGCTGAACTCTGTTTGAGGTTAATCAGAGGCACTTTAAATGATGGCGGGTGTGTACTGACTCCAATTTAACATGAGTTTGAATGTGATTGCTTAACTCTGAACACAGCTACATCCCCAGTTATAAGAGGACGTGCACACGTATGCAACCACATTATTGTAGTTTTACTCCCCCCTTTTTAAAAGATTTGTTTAGTTGGTTTTTCAATTGAGTTGTACAGTTTATAGGTCACATTAAAGGTGGAAGATGTTCTGAAATGATTTTTCTGTCTTTTTTTTATTTTTTTAACGTCACAGAAACCTGACATTTTTACAGGGGTGTGTAGACTTTTTAAATCCACTGTATGACTACAAAAGAATGGGGGGAAAAAAAACAAGTTCTAGATCAGTGGTCTCCAATCTGCGGCCCATGTGCTGGAAGAAGCCCCTTGCTTGCCTTGATTTAGTTCTTGGGGCACCGTTGCTCCTACGGACGCCATCGATGGGGCACCATTGCACCCACTGACACCAAAACGGACAGGCGTCACTAAACCGAATGGCTGTGAGAAAGTTGACATATGAGGGTCCTTTAAATCGCCACGTTTAACCGCCACTTCCACTTTTAAATATATAGATATAGATTATGATATATATGGTATTTGGTTAAACTGGAATAAGTGATTTTCTTAGCATCCATAATTCCGTTTGATTATCTGTGGTATAAACATAGAAGATACGTTTTCATATTCCTTACCCCAGACCTGTTGAAGTCTCTCTTCCATTCCTATAATTAGCATTTCAAAAGGCTTAAAAATAAAACAAAAACTTTTCCTGTTGCCCATAACATCAAATCGGCTTCCAACTGTCATTTCTACAGTTTTTGGTTTGAAAATGAATAAAGGATTGTGCACAGATCGGCTTTAGGTGGCAAGTTTTTTTTGGAGGTGTTTTTGTTTTGTTTTGTTTTGTTTTTGTTTTTTTTTAATTTTATTTTAGCATACTGCTTTATAGTATATTTTTTGTAGGCCCTGCCATTTGTCTATTATGGAAATGTATGTAGTTAGAATAAGAAACGTGTTTATTTAATATGATCGTCAATTTTTTTTATGTGCTAAAGAATAGCCATATAGTTAACCCATATTTTCAACAAACTGACTTTACTTCTTTTAACCCTCTATGATGTTTCTTTTTCTGCCCAATCCTGCTATTGCAATAGAGCAGACACCCCCTCCCCCACCTCTTTCCGGGTGGACAATACTCTAAGGCTGGCCAATGTGGCCATACACGCTGCCAAGAAATCGTCTGCTTGGGGAAGCCGTCCCCGCTGGGAGAAGACAGTGATTATTGCTAGCAGCTATACCAGCCGCTAGTAATAATCACAAGTAAATCCGGCAGGCTGGTTGATCGATTGATCAACTGAACTACATTCAGCCTGCCCACACACTTTTTGAATCTCGGCCCTTTCAGCAGAAATTTGATCAGTCTATGGCCGGCCTAAATGTTTGGTGTATTGCAGCTCTCTCTGGTAGTCGCTGGTGTTGGGCCCTTCCAAGTCTTTTGAATACCTTTTCTCCTGCCACTGGTTCTGTAACCCTATTGGGTGCAGTACTGACCTAATGGGCTTTAGAGAGACAAGGTATTCAACGCAGCCATTGGAGATCCACAATACTGCAAACTTTTAGGGCACTGACCACCAGAAAGGTAAGTTTTTTTTTTTTTTTTTTTTTTTTTTTTTCCTTTTGTGGAAGGTGGTCTTTGTTTGCTTTAGTGCACTTAAAGTAAAGGTAAAACTTTATTTTTTATTTATTTTTTTAATTTTGGCTAGCGTAAGGGAGAGTTATAACCCCTGTCTATTACTTTTTTGGGGACAGCCCGACATTTGGGATTTTCTTTTACTTTCAATGATGGTAAACGGGAACAAAAAGAGGGGGTGAATCTCCCTAATAGGGGCTTAGATGGCAATAAAAACTGACAGACGTTCTAATCCCTCTCTGCTTCATCCAATACTAAAAAATAAAGTTTTTTGCCTTTTTAGTTGTACTGTAACTGCAAGGGTTGATTGCTCATTTAGGTCTAGGCGGACTTGTTAAAAACGATTTACTTGCCTGATCCTCCGAACTGCCAGACCTCTCCTCGTAGCACCTTCTCCCCCCATGCTTTAGCGGTCCAAGGTCCTGATGTCCTCAAGACCAATGTAGGGTCCATAGCCCTATATTGGGACGTGAGGATACCGAGGAACATGTTGAGGGGGAGCACAATCTGCCGAGTGAGAGGAGTATCAGGTAAGTTAAAGTGCTTCTCCTCTCCCCTACACTAAGCCAGCAGTTAACCCTTGCCGTGTGGGCGCAGCACCATTGGAAGGGATTGTTCTCAAATTTCCGGAGTTGGGCTTGAACATACAAGATTGTCCTTCTGTGACTTGACCCTTTGTATTTTCGTGGTGTCTAAATTTTAATTTGTGGTGGTAAAGGTGTACTTGTTAATGGCCAGACTAGCTGGTGACTGGCTTATATGCATATTAGTATAGTGTGTTAGCCATTATAGGGCATCTTTTCAGGCTGTGCTGATTTTGTGTACATTTAGTCATATTTTTTTTTTCTTTTTTTTTTTTTGTGCATGATGTGCTGTGACTATACACACCTAAACCTGTTGCTGATTCCAAGTATTCATCTTGCAGGTGAACGTGTGTTGTGTTTTCATGGGCCTCTTCTCTATGAAGCAAAGGTAAGTTTCATCTGTTGTCCTTACTGTTTTCAGGTCCTTTCCTGGGTTGTTTTGCTGCAATTGAATTGTTAAGAGTAAGGCAAGAAGTAGCTTGCTGGAAGATGAGGTTTTAGTGTAAAGAACAACATGACTGATTCCTCCTGTATTGTAACTGTACTGTTTTGAACGTACTTTACAGTTAGAACGTTACAAAGCACTGTGCAAACTGTTGGCGCCACATCCTGTATAGGCATAAATCTTATATATACAGTGGAACCTTGGTTTACGAGTAACGCAGTTAACAAGCGTTTTGAAAGACTAGCAACTTTTTAAAATTCTGACTCGGTTTGCGAGTGACTCACAAAACAAGCAGAATTCAAGCTAGTGGGCGGTGCAGTACCGCATTTGGCCAGAGGTGCAGGGGCACCGGGGACACTCGGAGCTGTTTGGAAATACTCTGTTCCCGAGTGTTTCAGAGGCTTTCCGAGTTCAGCCGAGCTGTCCCCGAGTATTTCCGAGGCTCTCCGGTGCCCCTCCCCCACCTCTGGCCACATGCAGTATTGCATGTAATAGAAGTCAATGCGGAACAAATTCTTTGTTTCCATTGATTTCTATGGGGAAACTCACTTTGATATGGAAGTTCTTTGGATTACAAGCATTCTCCTGGAACGGATTATGCTTGTAATCCAAGGTTCCACTTTACTAACATTTGAACAATAAAGAGGGAGAACCACTAAGTTGGACTTTGAAGGCAGATTGGACCAAAAAAAAAAAAAAAATTTATTTGTTCATAGAATTTTTTTTTTTAGATTCATACTTGGAGACTGATGCTGCACCTGTCCCCTGCCGCCTCTGCACTGAGAACCGAGTCACCATACACCGCCGAGGGCTCAGTTCTCACAGATCCCCGATATGAGAGCTGCTGACTGCTCTGCTCCTCCACGCTCAATGGAGCGCTGGGCTGTGGATGGGCGGAGAGCGACCGTCTCAGCGGGTGGCGGAGACGGCCATCAGTCAAGGCAGCTGGCGGATCCAGTCTTTGGAAGTCGGGATGACGCAGTGCCTCGACTGATGGCAGTGACGTCAGTGGACTTCAAACTGCTCTCTGCTGAAAACAGGTCACAGGAGTGCAAAACTAGTTGCACTCCTTTGACCCAGAGGAAAAGCCCAGCTTAAAAAGCTCAGGCTGGACTTCTCCTTTTTAATATTGCTTAATCACAAATGAGTGAGCCCCTGTGCGTCTGTTTTTTGCTGGTCCGCTTTCTCAGGGGACACATGGGGGGGATTATAAAAACAGGTCTCACTGGCCTAGGTGTGTGAGCGCCTGCATAAGAAGTCTCCCTGGGCGGGCACCAGAGCAAAATGGTAACTGAGCAGTGTGTTTCCCAAGTCATCTGATATAATCAGAGTTGCTAATCTAGGGAAAACACGTGCGTTGAAAGCTGCATACAGAAGAGTGTCAACAGATTCGCTGCACAAACAGGAGCCAGATCATAGTGGCAAGACGTCCAATGCATAACTTTAAATAAGGGATTAGATATGAAGTGAATTCCCAGCAGTTACACCGCACATATCCTCAGAGCCAAAGCCAACCCCTTCGGCCATACAGTGACCCAGGGAGCTATGCAGGCACACACCTAGGCCAGTGAGACCTGGTTTTGTAATCCCCCCCCCCCCCCCCCCCCAAATGTGTGTCCTGAGAAAGCGGCCCAGCGAAACGCGTAGACACACAGGGGCTCATGCATTTGTGAAGATGCAATATTGAGCACAATTTGGGTATTGCTGGCCCTTTTTGTGGTCGATTTGTATAGATTTTGTATTTTTCATTTTCTATACAAATAAAATATTTTTATTTTTTTTTTTCAAAGTCCGACTTGGTGGTTCTCCTTTTTTTTTTTTTTTTTTTTTTTTTTTTTTTTTTTTTTACTGTATAATAATAATGACCTAAAATATATCCATTCAACCCAACCTGTAAAGACATCTCATCACAAAAGAACTTGTGCTATAGTGCATGGCGAAGCTTAATGGTTAATCGGAGAAGGTATAATGTATATGCCAGTTGCAGCTACAATAAAATTTGCAAATATACTGAAAAATTAAATAGTTTTGTAAAGCAGACCCCGCACCCCATCCTAAATCCCAAGCCTGGAAAAAAGCATTCCCAAAATACATCTCTGATCAGATTTGTTTTCATTCATACACCCCACAGCAGCCATGTGGTCACTTCATACTGTTCAGTGTTATTCCTCGAGATTCAAAGGCTGCTAAGTCACTACTGGGATGCAGAGCTGCTTAAAGTGGTGTTCCGGCCGAAATGATACTTTTTAAATAAAAATACCCCTATAATACACAAGCTTAATGTATTCTAGTAAAGTTAGTCTGTAAACTAAGGTCTGTTTTGTTAGTTTATAGCAGTAGTTTGTTATTTTATAAAATTACAGCAGGCCGTGGCCATCTTAAGTGTGGGCATCTGAAGCCAGACTGTATTTCTTCCTGGATCTCATCCTTGCAGATCTCGCACATGCTCAGTGCAGCACAAGCAGTGTAATAGGTTTCAGGTCAGGTTTCCATAGCAACGGCTGTTTCAGAGGAAGTTGCCGCCCCTTCCCAGAAGGCATTGCAAACAGGAAATGATGCGATGGGCCGCGGCCAGGGAGGAGGAAGTGAAAAATGAATACAGCAGATATACAGTAGGTGCTGAGAAAAAAAATAAAAAAATATCCAATTTGTTTACAGTGCACAGTTTAGTGAGGGATGCTGAAGAGTTGTAAAAGTGGGTGGAACTCCACTTTAAAGCAGTTTTTTTCACCCTCCCACCCCTCTCTTTTTATTTATTTTTTAACCCATACCTTTAAAGGATAACTAAAGGTTTGTTTTAAAAAGACAAACATGTCATACTTGCCTCCTCCTGTGCAGTTGGTTTTGCACAGAGCAGCCCCAATCCTCCTCTTCTGGGATCCCTCACCCGGCGCTCCTGGCTCCCTCTCTTCTCAAGTGCCCCCTTGGAGAGCCGCTTTTCCTGAAGGGCACTCGTGTTGGCACTCTCTTGTGTCCTGCTGCTGCGTCTATTGTCACAGACGGTAGGATTTGGCCCCGGCTTTCATGTCATTGGATTTGATTGACAGCAGCGAGACTCAATGGCTTCGCTGCTATCAATCTATTCAATCTGGACCCGAGACACCGGCTGGAGCAGCTGATGTGCTCGTCCCGTCGCTGGAAAGACCGGGTTCAGGTAAGTAAAAAAAGGCGGGGGGCTCTGTGGGGCTGCTGCGTCACAGGTTTTTTCACCTTAATGCATAGAATGCAGAACTCGAGGGTTTACAACCCCTTTAATGGTGGTGAGATTGGCACATTTTAGATATTCACCCATCCTCATCTCTTGTGGCAGCGCTCGATCCCGTGCCGCAATGTCTTCTCGTGACATAATCGAGAGGCTGCTGGCTGTTCTGGGTTCAACTGGCACGTCTCTCGATGACGCCCTGCTAGGCCCACCCCCTCCTTTTACTCAGCCAAAGGCTTTGCCTAATGGGATATATGACATTCATATCCCAGGTGGTAAAGGGGGAACAGGGCACCTCATTCGCCTAGGTGAATGACAGGCAATGAGGGGCTGCGAAACTTCATCAAAGTGGATGTAAACCCAATGTCATCCTTTCCAAACTACTGCCATAGGGGTTATCTATAAGGATATACACGCCTCCTGCATGCATCTTTACCTGTCAAATGTCTCCCCTCTGTCTGTTATGAGACCCAAAAAACTGCAGATTCTGTGGGCGGGTCTGTTTGGAGCTTGGTGGGTGGAGTCGTGATGTCAGTAGACTCCCCGCCCACCTCTACACTCCCCTTGTCAATATGCATTTTCTCCTGTGTATTTCTAAGGCCTCATTCACACGAAGCGGACTCCGTTTCCATGGAGCCCGCCTCGGTCCGCCAGCTCAGCGGGAGATCAGTCCGTTGATATCCGCTGAGCCAGCGGATTACAGGTCCCTCTCTGCTCACTGAGCAGGGAGGGGCTTGTCAGGCGCCGCTGCCGCCTATGGAGAGATCGGATGAAAACGGACAGCATGTCCGTTTTCGTCAGATCTCGCCCAATCCGATCCGCCAGCGACAGATCTGGGCGTAGGGCCATCCGTCTGCTTTTAGCGGATCGGACGGGGTCGGATGTCAGCGGACATGTCTCCGCTGACATCCGTCGCTCCATAGGCTAACATGGAGCGCCCGCTCAGGTCCGCCATCAAAACTGACAGGCGGACCTGAACGGTCCGATCGTGTGAGAGGGGCCTAAGACTGAACTTCTGATATGATCTCTAACATCCAGTGAAAAGACAGGAAAGTAACCACATGACTTCAGCATGCCAAATCATGCTGAGGTGTGGAACAGCCAATCCTTGCAGAGCTGCTGAAGAAAGGAGTGGGGGGAGGGAATTAAAAAATAATGCATGTCTTAGGCTGGTGCACGAGAGATGTAAATCACCTGTCACTCACAGCAAGGGGGAGGATTTGACAGTTTTTCCCAGTTTGTTAAGATTTCTCTCACTCTGTGTGGCAAGACTGGGCTCAAATGATGGGAAATCTTATACTCTAATATATATATATATATATATATATATATATTACACTCACTATTTTTATATTGTAATTACCGTATTTATTGGCGTATAACACGCACCCCAATTTAAGAGGCAAGTTTCAGGAAAATAACCTTTTAAATAAACCATGGTAGAGATACCCTCCATACACAATAAAAAAATAAAACAAAAAAATAAGGAATGTGTGTATATAGATTTTGTGTGTATATATAACAAGCCATGGTGTCCTCTACGAAGAGGGTGGAGGTTAGGGGTTTCCTCCATTCTGTATCCAGGAACTCGCTGTGTGATCAGGACATCGCTGGTCGCAGGGGAGCGAGAGGAGAGCCGAGTGGCTCAGTGATTTCCGGTGGCACTCGTTCCCCTCCGAGGTTCGCTGTCGGCGTATAACGCGCACCGGCAAATTTTCCCCCTATTTTCAGGGGGAAAAAGTGCGTGTTATACGGCGATAAATACGGTATTTGTTCATTAGTGAATTGCGCTGATAGACTTATTGGATTTAATTTACTGATCAGTCCGTGTGCTGCCTAAAAGGTAATGGTCCTTTACTGAACATACACCTCCCCCCCCCCCTCCCCCAATCATGTCTTGGTAGTGTCCGATCCAGAAAAGCATGGGCAACTGTAATCCCCACCCCCGCCACATAATACTAGTCTATCATACGTTAGAATATTATATGCTTTTCTTATGGTCACTGCATCAAATAAAAAAAATTAAATTACTTTCCACCCTGGAAAACTGTTTCTTTCATTTGCAAAATGAATTCACAATGCATTGTACTGCGACCTATTAAGTTTCCACAATTTCTCTTAAATTGTGGCTATTAATAGTAAGTGAACCTGTCATCGTTTTGCAGTGGCAGATGAGCTGAATCTGTTGCAGAATTCCTCTAATATGCCAGAACATTTCTGTCTCACAAATGTTGACAAAAGCCGCAATGCTGGTTTGAACAGCGAGCCACAGCCCAGGATCAAAGGCAGCATTTGCAGATTCTGGCCCTGATTGTTACTGCAGCTTAACCTCCCTGGCTGTATGATTAGGTCTGATTATTTTTTTTTTTTTTTTTGCCTCTCAAAGCGGTACAATTGTTTTGCATGGAAATTTGGCATTTTTATATTGTAGGCCTGTAATTCTTAGGAATGACTGACTTAAATCTGTCCAAACAAGTCTAGTAGACATCCCAGGTATGATAAAGTTTGAAACACGAAATCATAAAATAAATAACTATAAATATAACAAATAATCTAATATTTATTCAGTAATGTAATCAAATCAAAAATGATTGACAAATTCCCCCACAAATCACTATCACTCAATTCTGCAAGTGATTCTAATTCACTATCCCTGTTTTCTAGCTGGTCTAAAACCACTTTTTGGTTGCCACGGACATTCTCAAGTTTCCAGGCTGAAAGAACAGTGTGTGTATATAATATAATACTGCAGGCAGGGCACTGGACAAAGCATTAGGGACAAAAGGGATGTGAAATGATTTGATACAGTACACTGTAATCTTACAGATTACATTACTGTATGTGTTTTTTGAACTTGCCGCCGGGCTCCGTCCCCGTGCCCCCGACTCTTGCAGGCAACGGAGCCCGGAACTTTGAATCAGGCGGAGTACACAGCAAGGGGGGACATCGCAGGATCCTGGGGACAAGGTAAGTAACCTTCCCAGGATACTGCGATGCAATCCCGAGTGTGGCTCGGGGTTACCACTTTTTGGTCCTGAAAACTAACCCCGAGCCACACTCTGAATTACTGCCAGGGAGGTTAAAGTAGTACTGAAGCTTTTTTTTTTTCTTTCTAAAATAACGAACATGTCATACTTACCTGCTCTGTGTAATGATTTTGCACAGAGCAGCCCAGATCCTCGTCTTCTTAGGTGCCCTGCCGACACTCCTGGCTCCTCCCTTCTGCCAGGTGCCCCCCCACAGCATGCAGCTGGGGACACCTGAGCCGAGCCCGCCCCCTCCGTCTCCTGATTGGCTCACTGGTTGTGATTGACAGCAACGGGAGCCAATGGCTGCTCTCGCTGCTGCCAAAAGCCATTTAGGAGTAAGAGTCCCCGGAGAGCCAAGGCTCTCACGGACATCGCTGGATCGAGAGGGGGCTCAGGTAATTATTTGGGGGGGCTGCTGCACCCAGGTTTTTTTACCTTTTGTGTGTAGAATGCGTGAAGGTAAAAAAAATCCTGGTGCCCTTACAACCACTTTACCTCGTGGGTGAGATCCAGCCTGCAGATTTCAACAGCACCAACAGTGCAGAGGGGAAAAAGTCTAATGGGAATGGATCTGTAGTTTTCCAAAATAATTCCAGATTTTTGGGCACCTTCAGATTTTAAAACCTTCTTTGACCGGCATCCCCCCCACCGCCCACCCCCTATACTTGAGCCCAATCTTTATCCAGCGCTGTTCCCAGGAGAAGCAGCTGTTCCCCCTCCCCCATCTTGGGGCAAATTTGATAGCAGACTGAGCAGTTGGCTCCTACTATTAATCAAATCCTGTGACTGGGTTGGGGGTCAAGCCGCGCTGTCTGTGTCCATAGACAGACAGCATGCCTTAGGGTGCCACCCAAGTGTCCCCATCAGTAGCGACTTCCTTAGGGGGCACTTGCCGAAGAGGAGGAGCCAGGAGTGCTTGGGATCAAGTCCGTACACTTGATCCCATAGGAAGCAGTTACCTATGGGGCCACTCGCCGAAGAGAAGCCAGGAGTGCCGGCAGGTGACCCCAGAAAAGGAGGATTGGAGCTGCTCTGTGCACTATTACACAGAGCAGGTTGGTATACTGCCAGGCCCTGTGCTCCATTTTGTACACGGGTAGGCAGACCATTTTTGAAATTTTTCATTTGTTTTTTATTTTTCACTTATAGCTTTCAGAATTTGAACGCCCCCCCCCCCCCCCCCCCCCACCATATATTTTCTGAAAGCACATAAGTAGAATAAAAAGGTGCTACTGATTTTTTTTAGACCCTGCTGTATTTGCGCAAATGTTTATCAAACCAATATATTTGCAGAAAATACACTAAAACCATTATTGGTAGATAAAAACAGCAAATTTTACAAAATTCCTACTAAATATAAAAGCTTAACCTGTACTGAGTGAATAAAAAACAAATATTTGTAGCTTTTACAAAAAATACACTAAAACCATTATTGGTAGATAAAAACAGCAAATTTTACAAAATTCCTACTAAATATAAAAGCTTAACCTGTACTGAGTGAATAAAAAACAAATATTTGTAGCTTTTACAAAAAATACACTAAAACCATTAGAAGTGCTGGGGCGCTGTTCCCCTGCAGGGTGCCGGACTAATACGTTTTTTGTATGAGGTTTTTTTTTTTTTTTTTTTTCAAGCCACATGATTAGAGCCTGAGGCTCTAATTGGCTTGAAAAAGGTTGGGCTCGGGCGCATAGTATTGCACCCCGAAACTAACCCACTTGTGAGTTTTGACAATAGCAAGTTAATATTCGCTACCATCTTCCAGTTTCTCCTGGCCAATCAGATCGGGTTGCCCGAGAGGGGAAGCTGAGGTAACCGTGGAGGGGTGAGTGCGGGCGGACCTGGGGGGGGGTCTTACTATGTTTGTTTGTTTTTTTCTTAGTCATTTCAATTTATCTCCTGCAAGCAGCTTCTTTGAGGCGCTTTAGGAGCCGTGTATACACCGCTCCTACCCACCTCTGTCTCTTGATTGGCTCACTGGCTGTGACTGACGGCAGTTGGAGCCAACGGCTCTTGCTGCTGCCAAAAAGCTGCCGACAAGGGAGCTGCACACAGGATTTTTACCTTCATTCATACACGAAGCTAAAAAACACCTTGTGCCTTTTACAACCAAGTGATTGTAAACAATCACCTTGTGAAAGGTTAAAATCAGAAATGAAAAGCAAAACATTTTTTGTATAGATATAATAAAAAAATTATTAACTTTAAGATTCGGCGACCCTGGTTGGACCAGTTTCCAGCAATGAGCCTACCAGTGATGGCCTTGGATTCCCTGGGGTGGGGCAGGCTTTCTTCTTCGTGACTCCTTTGTTTTCCTTACGCTCCCCCTTGTTCCTTTCTTCTTCCTTTTTTTTTTTTTATTAACTATCTCTCTTCTCATTTTCTGTTCTCTACTGCTAGGTGGAGTCTGTTTTTACTGCTCTCTGGCCCTACTTCTGGGGTCAACTTTATTTGATGGTATAGCTTTCTGGTCCTTGTGTGGTGTTACTGCCCTCTTGTACATCTGGAGGCCTTATGGGATAGTTTTCTACTCACCCAAATCCCCCCACCCCCTTTTTTTTTTTTTTGGCCCCTGAGAAGGCTCTTGGACTCTATGTGCAAACATTGATCGATCTCGGGTACATGTATATTTCACAAATATTGTTGGTTTAGTTTATTCTTTAGGCATTGATCGTTATTACCCTAATAGACCGCAATGGTACCGAGGCACCCCCACCTGGTTGCTTTTAGTTTTGTTTGTTACTGGTTATACCAATAAAAGTCCTATTAGTGTGGGGGGGTATATGTTTTAATTCTCAAACTACCCTCAACTGCTGGCCTTGGCGTCTGTTCACTGCTTTTTGTGTGTTTTTGTCTTTATTCAATAAAAACACAGTGAAAGCAAAAAAAACAAATACATTTTTTTTTTTTTTTTTAACACGCCCACAACTTTGAATATTTGTTTATTTTTTTTTATTGTTAGGCAAACAACAAATAGGACAAATTAACAGAAAAGGTCAATGTTCATAACTATTCACCCCCCTAAAGTCAATACTTTGTAGAGCCACCTTTTGCGACTATCACAGCTCCAAGTTGCTTTGGATAAGTCTCTATGACTTGCCACATCTTACCACTGGGATTTTTGCCCATTCCTCCTTGCAAAACTGCTCCAGCTCCTTCAAGTTGGATGGTTTGCGCTTGTGAACAGCAATCTTTAAGTCTGACCACGGATTTTCTATTGGAATGAGGTCTGGGCTTTGACTAGGCCATTCCAACACATTTACATGTTTCCCCTTAAACCACTCAAGTGTTGCTTTAGCAGTGTGTTTGGGGTCATTGTCCTGCTGGAAGGTGAACCTCCGTCCTAGCCTCAAATCACACACAGAGTGCTACAGGTTTTTATCAAGAATATCCCTGTATTTAGCACCGTCCATCTTTCCCTCAACTCTGATTAGTTTCCCAGTCCTGACTGCTGAAAAACATCCCCACAGCATAATGCTGCCACCACCATGTTTCACAGTGGGGATGGTTATCTTTGGGTGATGTGATGTGTTGGGTTTGCGCCAGACATAGCGTTTTCTTTGGCCAAAAAGTTCCATTTTAGTCTCCTCAGACCAGAGCACCTTCCTCCATACATTTTGGGAGTCTCCCACATGCCTTTTTTACAAACTCAAAATGTGCCATTTTGTTTTTCGATGAAAGTAATGTCTTTCTTCTGGCCACTCTGCCATAAAGCCCAACTCTATGGAGCGTACGGCTTATTGTCGTCCTATGTACAGATACTCCAGTCTCTGCTGTGGATCTCTGCAGCTCCTCCAGGGTTACCTTCGGTCTCTGTGCTCCTTTCTGATTAATGCCCTCCTTGCCCGGTCCGTGAGTTTTGGTGTGCGGCCGTCTCTTGGCAGGTTTGCTGTTGTGCCATGTTCTTTCCATTTTGGTTATGATAGATTTGATGGTGCTCCTAGGGATCATCAAAGATTTGGATATTTTTTTATAACCTAACCCTGACTTGTACTTCTCAACAACATTGTCCCTTACTTGTTTGGAGAGTTCCTTGGTCTTCATGGCAGTGTTTGGTTAGTGGTGCCTCTTGCTTAGGTGTTGCCGCCTCTGGGGCCTTTCACAAAGGTGTCTATGTAATGACAGATCATGTGACACTTAGATTGCACACAGGTGGGCATCATTTCACAAATTATGTGACTTCTGAAGGTATGGTTACACCAGAGCTTTTTATGGGCTCCATAACAAAGGTGGTGAATACTAGAGGTCGACCGATATATCGGCCGATATTTGGTGTTTTTTACTTAATCGGCACCCGCGATTGTGCTGATAAAAAAAGCCGATATAGCTTCAGCGCAACTTGCAAAAGACTTCTGTAATAGAAGTCAGTGGAAGTTGCCTGTGTGAAGCAACTTCTCCCTCCTCTGGGCAGCCTGCCAAATCTGATAAAAAGAACCTGAAGGATACAATGTTTACACTTATGAATGAACTAAATTCTGTGTGTAGAAGCTCTCAGTTTAACCATTTAAAGACTAAATCTTTTCTGACATTTGTTGCTTACAAGTAAAAATCCTGTATTTTCTGCTAGAAAATCACTTAGAACCTCCAAACATTATATATATTTTTAACAGAGACCCTAGGGAATAAAATAGCGGTTGTTGCAATATTTTATGTCACACGGTATTTGCGCAGCGGTCTTTCAAATGCAATTTTTTTTTAAAAAATACACCAATAAATTAAAAAAAAAAACTAAGCAGTAAAGTTAGCCCATTTTTTTTTCATCCAGAAGTTTTGATTACCTGTTTTTGTGTATTTAATATTTAAGAGGTGTTTTTTTATATTTATCTAAATTCTACATACAAGTGAACTGATTGGAGGTTTGTTTTGTTTAATAAATGTTTAAATGTAAAAAAATTTCCGTATCACTGAAGGTTGCTTTCACACTGGAGCGGGCATGCGTTGACGGTAAAATGCTGCTAGTTTTAGCGGCTCTTTACCATCATTTTAGCAGCGCTATTCGGCTGCTAGCGGGGCGCTTATAACCCAGCTAGCGGCCGAGGAAGGGGTTAAATGCGCCACTGAAGCGCCGCTGCCGAAACGCTTTGCAGGCGCTTCGGCAGCGGTGCGCATTCATTTCAATGAGCAGGAGTGGTGGTATACACCGCTCCAAAGATGCTGCTTGCAGGACTTTTTTTTAACATCCTGCCAGCGCATCCTCAGTGTGAAAGCACTCAAGATATCACACTGGGACTGCAGGGGAGCTGTTTTACAGGCACTTTACAGGCGCTATTTTTAGCCCAAAAGCGCCTGAAAAACGCCCCAGTGTGAAAGGGGTCTAACTGTTAGATTTTATGAGATGAAGGTAAAAGAAAAAAAAAATCGGCCTAATATATCGTCCCAAAAAAATCGGCATCACATATCGGCCATCGGCCACTGCGATTTGTAAATATCGGCATCGGCCAGAGAAAAACCCATATCTGTCGACCTCTAGTGAATACATACGCACATGCCAATTATCAGTTTTTAATTTCTGAAAAATGGTTTTATGTATATATTTTTCTAATTTTACTTCACCAACTTATACTATTGTGTTCTGATCCATCACATGTAATTCAGATAAAAAACAAAACAAAACATTGAACTAAAGGCTGTAATGTAACAAAATAGGTAAAAAGCCAAGGGGGTGAATACTTTTGCAAGGCACTGAATGCCCGTTATCTCTCAATAGATGCATGATCACTATGAATACGAGGTTACGGTTACGTTGGTGGTTTTGCTTGTTTTTATTCTTCCTAGGCATTTTGTGTTCAATGTGAATTTTTCTGTTTTATGTATTAACTTTTTGTAATAAAATATTATTTTTATGAAAAATGTGTACCTGTGCCTAAAGTCCAAACTTTTTTCCAATTCAAATCTATCCCTACTAGGATGTGGCACCGTTTATTCCTTATGTATCCACAGTTCCACCCTGTGTTGATGCAAGTTTTTTCTACCTTTGCAAGGGAAGTTGCATTTTGTAAGGGAACTTTCCTTACAACTTGGTGAATGGAGGTGAAGCTCTGCTGACTTCCATCACCCAATCCTTTTTTTTTTTTTTTTCTCCTTACATGTGATTGGTTGTTATTTGCAAAGTTAAGCTCTGGGGATTATTCCCTTGCAAAGTAAACTGCCTAGTTGCCTTTGATCAACCCTATTGTCGCTAGTTTTTTCAATGTATTCGTTTTAGATTACATTTTGTTTTTCTCTTTAGTGTGTGAAAGTTGCAGTTAAAGACAAGCAGGTGAAGTACTTCATTCACTACAGCGGGTGGAATAAAAAGTAAGTTGAACTGATCTCCTAATTGTATGCCTTGAGACGTCTTTATTCATTATTATTTTTTTTGACCTTTTTCTTGTAAAGCATCAGGATCTCAACAGTAAGAGCCGTCTCATTTTGTCCTGAACTTCACCAAGCGGGTCCTCGATTATAGCCTTAATCTGCTTATGTTTCCTTTAACTGGAAATTAACCTCAATATGTCTATTGAAACCTATTCTGAAAGTATGACTGGGGGGTTCTTAAAGTGTAAGTCCAGGCAAAACCTAACGCTAACCCTGTGCCACATTCTAAGCCTGATATATCTAACCCTGTAAAAGCAAAACTAGCTGTACTTGCCTATCCTGCAGCCGATCCAGTCAGCCGCGGGGTGCAGGAAGAGGCATCGGACAACAGAAGCCTCATAGTAAGTCAATGGATGACGTCACTTCCTATTAATTTCACAGCCGTTGTCAGTCCTCTCCTGCACACATCCGCCGGCTGAAGGCCGGCCCGGATCGGGTGCAGAATAGGCAAGTACAGTGAGTTTTGCTTTACAGGGTTAGGTATATCAGGCTTAGAATGTGGCACAGAGCAGGTTTAGCATTAGTTAGGTTTTGCCTGGTCTTACACTTTAAGAACCCCCAACGAACGCTAAACCTGCTGAGCCACATTCTAAGCCTTAATATATCTAACCCTGTAAAGCAAAACTCGCTCCAGCGGTGGATGTGTGCATCTGACAACGGCTGTGAAATTAATAGGAAGTGACGTCACCCATAGACTTACTATGAGCCTTCTGTTGTCAGATGCCTCTTCCTGCACCTGCCTACACAGCGACGCCGCGGCTGACCGGACTGGATCGGCAAGTACAGCGAGTTTTGCTTTACAGGGTTAGATAGATTTATGTTTAGGGTTAGTTGCGTCTTCCCTGGTCTTCTCAATTACGATTCCAGTCTGATCTTTAAAGGTGAAGTGGTAATATTCAAGAATTCTAGGCAGCAGCATGTTATATTGTTGTCGTTTACATTGGTCCATCTATGAGCAATGTAATCATGTGTGTATATACCATACCTGGCCAATGCCCCAAAGCTGGAAATCAGTGAAATGGACCCCCACGACCCCAGTGATCTCCCCCAGCTTCCAGGTCCTTCACTGAGCTGATGGCCTGATGCATTGTTAACAAAGGAGGTCAGCCACTCCGCATGGGGCGCCATTCAAAGGGTGCTTTGCGTTGTCTGAAGAATGCAAAGTGTACTGATTTGAAAATGTGGAGAATGTGGTGTCACCAGCCAACCGCCTCACCAATCAGTGAACGCTGATTGGTGGGGGCGCCAATAAGCAAGCGCCATTTAGAAAATGCAAAGCATTCTCTGAATGGTGCTTGTGCCGAGCAGCCGACCTTCTGTGTTCACATGCGACCCAGAAGCAAGTGAAAATCGCTGTATTAGCGGCGTAGTAGTGGTTTTTATTTCAGTGATTTCCAGGTTTGCTTTGTATGTAGAAGCAGTACATTACAGGGAAAGGCCAGTTAGATACTGTGCTTCAAATAACAAATTCTGCCAACATCCCCAGAACTACTTGGATAGGAAAACAATACAACCCCAATTGGGAGTTTATAAGCAAAATGAGGAAATGGTAAACAAGTACATCTCACATGGCGTACCCCTCCAAAAACCGCCACACACATGCTCTCTGACCCAGTGACCCAATTTTTTTTTACTGCTGTTGAATCCATTGACCTCTGCAAACGGTCCCTGTGTGTGCCGATCGTCCAAGCATGGCTGCACTGGTTTCCTTTACCCCCCACCCTCTTTCCTGGCCAACATAGTGGGCAGTGTGACACATCGTGATGAAATATGCCAAAGTATACCTTTTTTTTTTTTTTTTTTTTTTTTTTTTTTTTTTTGTGATGACATATTTTTGCAAAGAGGGAAGGGAAGAAAGCTCCAGACCGGCATAGTGTAGCACAATTTTATTGGTGTAAAAAATAATGTAAAACAAATAAGACTCTGGCCGGAGAGGGGGGAGAGAAAGGATGACGGGTCCCAATGGATATATATTGTGGTGGTGAGCTGGGAGCTGTGTAAGTGTCCGTGGTGGAGTAGATAGGCTGGCCATGACGGGGAGCCAGGCTGATGAAGGCGTTTCTAGCCTTCGAAACACGTTCCTATTGGCTCACACGGCGGTTGGTTTGACAGCTTCTTTCACTCCTCCTGTTGGACAAATCGTCTCCAGGGGGACGTCCGAGCTCCAGATAAACCACACGGCCGCATAGGGCAGACCCACGTCGGTCTCACTGCACGGATTCTAGGCTCCTCCTGCTCCCCGTCACAGCCGGCCAGTCTACTTCACCACGGACACTCCCAGCTCACCACCGGACTATATATCCATTGGGACCTGTCATCTTTTCTCCCGCCAGAGAGAGTTATTTGTTTTACATTTTGTTGTTTACTCAATAAATTGTGCTACACTATCCCGGTCTGGCGCTTTCTTCCCTTCCCTCTCTTCACTAGACTGGATCCTCAGCCCACAATTGAAAGCAGCCTCGCCAGCACCATCGTGTTAGCCTATTACTATTACTTGACAAATCCCATACCTCTGGGAATATAAACTCTACAATAGTACTTTTTATGTTTATACTTATTCGTTATGACTACCTTCAATTACATTACACTGTAGTGTTTTATGGTTATGAACATATTTTGGCTCCATTCTCTTCCCCTGAAGAAGGAAAAAAAATTGTTCTGAAACGCGTTGGATTACCCTATGAACACCTCTAAGGATCTGGCCATACACCCATTTACAGGCCGGTTTGGTGCGCCAGTATTCAGTCATAGGGTGCCATTAATACGAATTTGGCATGTTACTTTTATATTGATGTGGATACCAAGATGACTGCTGGGTAATTTTTTATGATTGTATAAAAATAGTTTTTGTAAGTTTATCACATTTCTATCACACTTTTTATACCATTTCCTCATTCTGTAAAACAAATTTCTATCAGCGCAAATAATCGTAATCACTATGTAGTGATATGTGTAATAGGTGATATAACAAAATCCCACCAAAAAAATTGAAAAATACCCCCCCCCCCCCCCCCACCCCCCACCTGGCTGCTGCACGCAGAAAATATGTTCACTTCACATATAGAATATACATAACAAAACAGTGTTGCGCTTCCAAAATAACTACCAATAAATCCTTAAATGAGAATAACGGATACCAGCCAGTACAGATTCCCTCAATGGGGTCTGGTGCACATGGGAATAGAAAAGGCAAAATCTAGTGCTCTCTGTATATCAAAACGGTTTATTTCCTCATTAAAACTTTAAAACGTTACAAACGCAGCACTTAAGCAGTGCAGGCTCAGGATGCATAGAAACGTTTCTATGCATCCTGAGCCTGCACTGCTTAAGCGCTGCTGCGTTTGTAACATTTTAAAGTTTTAATGAGGAAATAAACCGTTTTGATATACAGAGAGCACTAGATTTTGCCTTTTCTATTCCTATGTGCACCGGAGCTGCACTGTGGATGAATGAGATAGGTGTCTATATAGAGACTCCTATTCATTCATAAAATTAAATATAGTAAACAGTGTTTACTATTTGTGAATGAAATATAGTAAACTAAGTTTACTATGTGTCAGTGATTAATACAGAAGCGATCAGTACTGTGATCGATGTCTGTATTCTTTCAGGAAAGGGGGCTGGTAAAAGCATGTTTACCAGCTCCCCCACCACCATCATGCAGCGGCTGCAGCCGGGGGAGGTGAAAGAGCCGTCCAGCAGCTGCATGGTGCAGCCCCCCTTGCTCTCCATCCATCCACAGTTTCCGCACTAGCTGCAGCCGGCCGGAGGCAAAGGTGGGAGAGCCAGCCGCTGCACGGAGAAACCCGCGCATCCACGTCTCCTGCATTAGCAGCTGCTGCAACTGGCGAGAGGCGAGGTGGGAGAGCCGGCCAGCAGTTGCATTGAAGGGGCGCCTGGCAATCTGGGGAGTGGGGCGCTAAAGGAAGGGTCTGAGGAGCAGAGGGGGATCTATTTGGACTAACCGATCCCTCTACAGCAAAACGCTGATAACCCTATTTTGGGTAGCCAATATATCGGTGCATCCCTATTTAAAAGTCGCTTTTAGGAAGGAAGTGATGTTTTTTTTTTCCTTCCAGTAAATCTGTTTTTGTTCGTTTTTGTTTTTGGTTTTTTTTTTTTTTGTTTTTGTTTTTTTGTTTTTCCTTACATGTTGGTGTTCTATCTCTCACTTGGAGGTTATAAATTAAATACAGCTGGATAAAATAAAAAATGTCGGTCTTCATTTCAGGCAGCAAAGCAACAACATTTTATTTTCCCGGGGGGGGGGGTTGATTCTTTTCTATATCCACTGTAAACTGTTCTGCTTGTCTGTTGCAATGGCTGAATTTCGTTTTAATTTCTTTTCAGCTGGGATGAGTGGGTACCAGAAAGTAGAGTACTCAAATACGTGGACACTAACCTGCAAAAACAAAAAGAACTTCAGAAGGCCAATCAGTAAGTATATAATAATGGCCGTGTTTTACAGGAAATTTAATCACTTTTTAGTTTTGGGTGGAAGGGATTGGATTTGTAGTGATTTGTATCAACCTAGGCCGATACTATCCTAAACCCTAAAGTGTATGTAAACCTTCTTGTAAAAACCCATGCAGTTCAAAATGTAAATTAAAGGCTAAACATTTAAACATTTGTGTATACATCTTAACCGGTTCAATACAGGGCAATTTCACCCCCTTCCTTCCCAGGCCAATTTTTAGTTTTCAGCGCTGTCGCACTTTAAACGTCAATTGCGCGGTCGTGCAACGTTGTACCCAAAAAAAATTGACGCCTTTTTTTCCCCACAAATAGAGCTTTCATTTGGTGGTATTTGATCGCCTCTGCGGTTTTTATTTTTTGCGCTATAAACAAAAGAAGAGCGACAATTTTGAAAAAAACACAATATTTTTTACTTTTTGCTATAATAAATATCCCAATTTTTTTTTTTAAAAACTAATTTTTTCCTCAGTTTCGGCCGATACGTATTCTTCTACATATTTTTGTTAAAAAAAATCGCAATAAGCGTATATTGATTGGTTTGCGCAAAAGTTATAGCGTCTACAAAATACGGGATAGATTTATGGCGTTTTTAAAAAAATATATATTTATTTATTTTTTTAGCGCCGATCACGATTTTTTTTCGTGACTGCGACATTATGGCGGACACATCGGACACTTTTGACACATTTTTGGGACCATTCACATTTATACAGCGATCAATGCTATAAAATTGCATTGATTACTGTGTAAATGTGACAGGCAGTGAAGGGGTTAACCACTAGGGGGCGGGGAGGGGTTAATATGTTTCCTAGGGAGTGATTACTAACTGTAGGGGGAGGGGACGCACTAGGGGAGGAGACCGATCAGTGTTCCTCCGTTCTGGGAACACAGATCGCTCTCCTCAGAGCTGACAGGCTGTGGATCTGTGTGTTTACACACACAGATCCACATGCCGGTCCGGTTAAGCGGCAATCGCGGGTGCCCGGCGGACATCGCGGCCGCCGGGCACACGCACCGGGTCCCGAGGAACGCGGCGGGCGCGCGCCCCCTAGGCGTCCGGGAGTCCCAGGACGTCATGACGCCCACCCAGGATGGGAGATCCCATCTGTGGACGTCATATGACTATGGGCGGGTAATGAAGTGGTTAAAAAAAAAAAAAATACACCTTTTTCTTTTTTTTTTTTCTTCTATAAGCAATCACATTCCCTCTGTTCTCAGCAGTATAGGAGCTGTGAAGGGGAAACAGCAGCACACTTGGCTTCCCAGGTGAAATGCTGTAATGCTGTACAGGGAGGGGGGGGCTGTCAGGACAAGTCTGAGCATTGGAGGAGAGCAGGCTGAATTCCCAGCATAGCTAGAGAACTGACTATGCTGTGCTCTCCTGCTAAGTGGGGTCAGTTTTTAATAGGAAATCCGAGGGACTGGGCAGAAACGCCGGGGATTTCACACAAAGGAAGCAATACAAAGAACAGAAGACTTTCTCATAAGTACATGATACAGCAGCCACATATTAGGAGTGTGACATGTTGGGTTTACAGCAAATCTGTTTCATAAACATGTACACTTGGCTTAGCCAAGAATACAAATTTCAGGAATGACATGTTGACAGACAGTTTGGTGCTTATCTGGAAATAATCTTATCTGGCGGCACTGGTAGGCGGCACTGGGCACTGAAAGCCTGCACTGATGGGTACCTATGGGCGGCACTGCTAGGCAGAATTGTTGGGCATCACTAATGACACTGGCAGGCATTGGGGATGGGCACTAACTGGCATTTCCCTGGTCGTCTAGGGTGGTGGTCCTGCCGGCATCCTGGTGGTCCTGGGTGGGCATCCGAGGCCCCCCACCCCTGTCAGGAGAGCAGCTGATCGGCTTTCCTCTACTCGTTTCTGTCAGATGTGAGGAAAAGCAGATCCACGGCTCTTCTTGTTTACATCGTGATTGGACATGGCTGATCACGTGGTAAAGAGCCTCCGTCAGACTCTTTACCGAGATCGGTGTAGCGGTGTGTCAGACTGACACACCGCACCACCGATCGCCGCGATGCGCGCCCCCCATTGGCGCGAGAGCGGTCGTTCTGGGAGGCTGTCATATCAGAACGAGAGCCGCGCCGCCCAGCCGTCGTTTGTAGGCGGACGGTTAAAGGTAGAGGAGAGATCTTGGGTCTTGTAGACAGATCTCCATAAAGAGGACCTGTCCCCCTTATTTCTATTACATGGTATGTTTACATTTCTTGTAATAGGAATAAAAGTGAAAGGGAGGGAAAAAATTAAAGGGACAGTGTACAAATGAATAAAGAAAAAAAACTAATTGTAAAGGGGCCCAATCTCTCTGCTTGCACGCAGAAGCGTACACATACGTAATTTGCTCAAGTAAACGGTGCTTGCACCACACGTGAGGTATCGCAAGGTTATTGTGAGAGCAATAATTCTAGCGCTAGACCTTCTCTGTAACTCGAAACAGGTAATCTGTAAACATTTTTAAAGCGCTGCCCAAAGATTTTTAGGTACCGTAGTTTGCCATTCCACGAGCGTGTGCAATTTTAAAGTGTGAGATGTTTGGTATCTGTTTACTTGGCATAGCCTCTTTTTATAATTTACCGAAATATTGGGTTGTTTGTTTTGCATTAAAATTCATGTGTATTTTTCCCCCCAAAAATTGGGTTTAAAAAAACGCTGTGCAAATATCATTGGACATAAAGAATTGCAACAATCGCCATTTTATTCTCTAGGGCAGGTGTCTCCAAACTGGCAGCCGTCCAGCTGTTGCAAAGCTACAAGTCCCATGAGGCCTTGCAAGGCTGACAGTTGCAAGCACAACTCCCACAGGCAGAGGCATGATGGGACTTGTAGTTTCGCAACAGCTGGAGGGCCGCCCTAGGGTCTTTTCTATAAAAATATATAATGTTTAAAGGGGGTCTAAGTAATTTTCTAGCAAAAAAATACAGATTTTTACTTGCAAACAAAGTGCCTTTTCTAGGCCTGGAGCTGAAGCGGATAGGATGAAACGGGTTCCCTAATTGGCCAGAGATATATTTGCAGATAATATTCTGATGAGTATGCCTTTTTTGTAGGGCAGGTTGAATGTTCTGATGATTTTTAGTGTCCTTTTCAGGGATCAGTATGCAGAGGGGAAGATGAGAGCAGCCGCTCCAGGAAAGAAGTCAGCTGCACTTCAGCAGAAGAATGTGGAAGTGTAAGTGAACGGCTTCACCGTTTTGTCATTTAAAGTGGATAAAATGAACAGTGACCATATACATTATACTGTGTGCTATGTATCATTGCCAAAAACGGGGGGGGGGGGGAGAGAGAGACTTGCATTGCTGAAGGATACATAAGCAAGCATTCGTTTCATCTGCATTGTGGAAGATTCTGGCCAAAAAGTTACATAACTTCCGATTTGGATTAGATGTTTGTTAGGAGTAGTTAGTGTCTTAAGGGTTGTGTTTTTGTTTTGTTTTTTTTTTTACTTTTTGGTTTTTTAACATTTTTGTTTTTTTTACGTTTCATAATAAACATTTTTTTTTTTTTTTTTAAATAGAACAAAGATAATACTGCTCATATACTTGAAGGATTTCTCGCAGTAAGTTCAATTGAGACAGATGAATGGTAAAAGCTAGGGTAACAATGAGATCTTGGCAACAAGTGGAGTGGGGGGGCGCTAGACCACTAATTGATAATTGTGTCAATATGAATGAACATATCTATAAAAAAATCTCGTGTAACAGTGCCACTGTAACTCTTATAAAAGATATAGATACTCTTATAGATATGTTTATTCATACTGACACAATTATCAATTAGTGGTCTAGCGCCCCCCACTCCACTTGTTTCCAATTTGCGCTAACATTTCATATCTAGTTCGGGGGATAGCAGCTTTATTATATCAATTCACATATTAATTTTTGGCACGAGGTTATCACTTATTCACATCAATATGAGATCTTGCATGAAGAAAGAAGGTTTGTTAACTTTTTTTTTTTTTTCTTGTTATGCTTCAGGAAAACCAAGAAAAACAAGCAAAAAGGTAGGCTTCCTTTTTCCGCTAGATTACGTGTGTGTGTATAATTCTCTCTTCCCCCATTTTTTTTTTTTTTTTTTTCCCTTATTGCAGCTTTTTCTTTCTTGTTTTTATTAGCCCCTGGGAGTGGAGAGGGCACCAGTACCAGCGATGCTCCTCAACCACCACGAAAGAAACGGGCCCGAGTGGATCCCACTGTTGAGAGTGTAGGTATCTTGTCTAATTCACCTTATTCAATTTTTGCATAAGAAAAACACAAATACCTGTTAACAGCAATATAGAGCGTGTGTAATGTATACAGTAGTTACATAGTTACATAGTTACATAGTTACATAGTAGGTGAGGTTGAAAAAAGACACAAGTCCATCAAGTCCAACCTATGTGTGTGATAATGTGTCAGTATTACATTACATATCCCTGTATATTGCGGTCATTCAGGTGATTATCTAATAGTTTCTTGAAGCTATCAATGCTCCCCGCTGAGACCACCGCCTGTGGAAGGGAATTCCACATCCTTACCGTTCTTACAGTAAAGAACCCTCTACGTAGTTTAAGGTTAAACCTCTTTTCTTCTAATTGTAATGAGTGGCCACGAGTCTTATTAAACTCTCTTCTGCGAAAAAGTTTTATCCCTATTGTGGGGTCACCAGTACAGTATTTGTAAATTGAAATCATATCCCCTCTCAAGCGTCTCTTCTCCAGAGAGAATAAGTTCAGTGCTTGCAACCTTTCCTCATAACGAAGATCCTCCAGACCCTTTATTAGCTTTGTTGCCCTTCTTTGTACTCGCTCCATTTCCAGTACGTCCCTCCTGAGGACTGGTGCCCAGAACTGGACAGCATACTCCAGGTGCGGCCGGACCAGAGTCTTGTAGAGCGGGAGAATTATCGTTTTATCTCTGCAGTTGATCCCCCTTTTAATGCATGCCAATATTCTGTTTGCTTTATTAGCAGCAGCTTGGCATTGCATGCCATTGCTGAGCCTATCATCCACTAGGACCCCCAGGTCCTTTTCCATCCTAGATTCCCCCAGAGGTTCTCCCCCCAGTGTATAGATTGCATTCATATTTTTGCCACCCAAATGCATTATTTTACATTTTTCTACATTGAACCTCATTTGCCATGTAGTCGCCCACCCCATTAATTCAGGTCTTTTTGCAAGATTTCCACATCCTGCAGAGAAGTTATTGCCCTGCTTAGCTTAGTATCGTCTGCAAATGCAGAGATTGAAGCTAAAGTAGTTCCCTTCTTCCAAAACTTGTGCACATTAAGGGCTCGTTTACACTGACTTTCAAAGGGGTTGTGAAAGCAGATTTTTTATCTCAATACATTCTATGCATTAATAAAAGCCTTCTGTTTGCAGCAGCCCCCCTAATATCTGAGCCCCATCTAGATCCAGCAATGTTGCACGAGCAACTCTGCTTTTTTCCAGGACTCTTCCTCATTGGCTGGAGTGCCGGGTTGTGGAGGGGGTGGGAGCGACTAGCTGAGGCTCTCGGCGGCATGCTTAGAGGCTGAGCCAGTTGTCGATCGGACATCTGGGCGGATCCCAACAACAGAGCTTGGACTGGCTCTGTTGAAAACAGGGCACAGAAGTGCAGAACAAGCTGCACCCCTTTAACCCGCAGAAGAGAAGTGGGGCCAAATGAGCTTTAACACTACGTCTCCTTTAACAACTTCAATACCGGGCACTTTCACCCCCTTCCTGCCCAGGCCAATTTTCACCTTTCAGCGCTGTCACGCAGCTTCGAAATGTTCTACCCCCTTCCTTCCCAGGCCATTTTTTGCAATAGGCACTGTTATTTAACTGACAATATTGAAAAAAATATATATTTTTTACTTTATGCTATAAAACATTTCCAATAAAAAAAATTTAATTTCTTCATAAATTTAGGCCAATATGTATTCTTGCTACATATTTTTCGGTAAAAATTCCAATAGGTGTATATTGATTGGTTTGGGCAAAAGTTATTGAGTCTACAAACTATGCGAAAGATTTAGGGACTTTTTAACTTTCTTTTTTTTTTTTTTTTTAACTGGTAATGGCAGCAAGCGGGACTGCGACATTGCGGTGGACAAATCTGACACGAAGTGACACTTTTTGGGGACCAGTGACAATACAGTGGTCAGTGCTTAAAAAAAAAAAAATGCACTAACACTGTATAAGACACTGGCAGGGAAGGCGTTAACATCGGCAATCAAAGGGTTAAATGTTCCATATGTGTGCTTTCTAACTGTAGGGGAAATGCTTTGACTAAAGGAAAACGGAGATCCATGTTTCTTAGCAGAAACGAGATCTCATTTACCTTTCTGGCAGAACAGCGGTCTGCCTTGTTTACATTAACAGACTGCTGTTCTGTCTCTCTACGAACATTCGGCCACCGGACCCGCTGATTGGCTCCCGCTGTGCAGGTATGTGATTTTTGCTCTAAAGGGCTGCCCTGCTACAGTATATGTCAGTGATGGCAAACCTTGGCACCCCAGATGTTTAGGAGCTACATTTCCCATGATGCTCAGATGCTCAGCTACACTGCAGGGTGCATGAACATCATGGGAAATGTAGTCCCAAAACATCAGGGGTGCCAAGGTTCGCCATCACTGGTATATGTACATGGGGTGGTCCTTAAGCGGTTAAAAAGAAAAAAAAGATATCAAATAGACAACATTTAAAAACATTTTTTTTTTTTTTTTTTTTTTGTTCTGCCACCAATCAGTGTCCCTGATCACCGCCACACCCGTTATATGATGACGCTGTACTGCACTGGCGACAGTGTGAAAAACAAAACAAACAAAAAAAGTTCCAAAAAATTAGGACAAAAAATGGCAATGCCTATTTTCCAAAAAGGGGTCATTTGGGGGTTATTTATACTTTCCTGGCATTTTAGGGCCTCAAGAAATGAGATTGGTCGTCCGTACATCAGGATTGATCAATTTTCAGATCTATCCCATACTTGGTGCATTCTGACCTTCCTACAGACTAAATAATATACACTGATTTGGTTTATTTTCACTAAAGAAATGTAGCAGAATACATTTTGGGCAAAACTTCCACCCAAAAAAAAAACTACATGAAAAATCCTAAAAAAAAATACAAAAAAACATTTGGATATTTTTTTTTTTTACTCGCCTCCTAAATGCCTGTTGCTAGGGGGTCCCTCGTAGTCTGCCTCTTCCAGTGCCTGGGCTGGTGACATCACTTCCGTCTCGGCACAGGAAGGGCTCTGCTCTGCTCCCTCCCTCCTGTCCATCTGGGACCCATTACAGGTGCGCGCATGCGCAGTGGGTGCCAGGCTGTGAAGCCACAGCCTGGCGCCCACAGTTGCAATGCCGGCGCCGCTGAACGGAGGGGGAGACGAGCGGGGCTTCAATCCCCCGCATCGCTGGACCCTGGGACAGGTAAGTGTCCAATTAAAAGTCAGCAGCTGCAGTATTTGTAGCTGCTGACTTTTTAATTTTTTTTTTTTTTTGACTGGCCCTCCTCTTTAAGACCAATTATTTGCAAAATTATATAACAAATGAAAACTTGTTTTTTTTTTTTTTTTTAAATTATCAGTCTTTTTTTCCATTTCCATTTATTTAGCAAAAAAATAAAAGCCCAATGGTGATTAAATGCCACTAAAATAGCTTTACTTGTGTGAAAAAAATGCTAAAAAAATTTTGGTTTGAGTACAGTGTTGCATGACAGCGCAATTGTCATTGAAAATGTGAGAGCGCTAAAAGCTGAAAATTGGCCTGGGCAAGGAAGGGGGTGAAAATGCCCAGTTTGCAGGTGGCTAAAAAGCCCTAGGAAGCATCAGGATTGACATGATTGTATCATCTCTTATCTCTCTCAGCGTGAAAGTCCAGAAAGTAGATACTGACCCTTCTGGAGAGAAAAGCAGATAAAGGCATTGTTATGCAAGCACTTGACATGGAGGGGGGGGGGGAAATCTGGTCCCCTTTTTTTAAGACATGTTTTGCATCGCCAGCTATCGAACTGCTGACAAAATGTTATTCTCTGAATTATTTGCTCTGCTTACATAAAGTTTTTGGTTTGTTTTGTAGGAGGAGACTTTTATGAATAGAGTTGAAGTTAAAGTGAAGATACCTGAGGAACTGAAACCCTGGCTTGTGGATGACTGGGATCTCATCACACGTCAGAAACAGGTACTGGAATGAGACTACATTAAGATGGAGATCCTGTTTTTTCTGCTAAGGAGGATGACTGATCTCTGCCTTTCCAAAGTATAAGCACCTCCCCCACAGTTAGCAAGCACTAACTAGGAACACATTTAAAGCGGAGTTCCACACAATTTTATTCATTTAAATATTAGCAAGCTGGCATAATATACATTGTCAAATGGCAAGATATTTATTTTTAATGTTGGATCCCCCTACTGATGGGGGCCCCAGTCTCTGACGGTTTTTTCAAACGGAGCCCACCGTGAGAGGTGAAGATTGGGTCTGTGTAAACAGCACCCTGCGGCTGGATAAGGTAAGAGGAGATTCCACAGAATTTTTGAGTTCTAGTGGCTTTTCTCCTTTAAGGTAAATGCATGCTATGCCTATTGTGACCACCGGGGGCTGCCAAGAGCACAAACCTTCACATGCTGACTCTGTCTCAGGTGTTGTAATCGCTGTTTATGTCCCAGCATCTCAAAGCAGGCTGCAAGCAGGTAAGGTGGAAAGGGGGATTTCTCATGTTTGAATGTTCCCCCCCCA
Source organism: Lithobates septentrionalis (assembly GCA_037952835.1). NCBI lineage: Eukaryota > Metazoa > Chordata > Amphibia > Anura > Ranidae > Lithobates > Lithobates septentrionalis. The sequence continues at coordinate 78,358 of JBBDGP010004316.1, read as the reverse complement.
GGCTAGAGAGGGGCCACAGGGGTCTAGAAAGTGGTTATACCACCCAGGCTCTGCGGCCTAATGGCCACCATCTCTCAAGATAGCCGTTCAGGCAGATCTTGTTACCAGCCTCCCCCCCCCCCCCCCCATCCCCAGCCTTTCTCCGGAAGCATGACAGGAGAGTCGGCAGCGCGGGAAGCGCTCGTTTTTTTTCCAAAACTCGAGGGGGGGGGGCGGTAGAGGAGGGGGCGGGATGTCAGCACAGAGTGCTTAGACTCCCAGTCAGGCCAGCTGCAGGCTATTAAAGGCACTCTGTACAGGTGCACTCAGCCTTCTGAGAGACACAGAGCTGACGGTCGCATGTAAGGTGGGACACAGGCATTCTCCTAGGCAGCATTTACTGAAGTAACACCAGACTGAGCATTGGGTAGCAAGGCTTTTAGCCAGACTACATCGCTCAGCGGGCAGTATTCATTTGTATACCTCACACCTTGTTGCTTTGCACTATGGGTAGAAGAGGTTCAAGCACCCCAGGAACCAGAGACACTAGGGGATCTCGTTCAGGTTCTGAGGGCCCCCTGTTGGCAGCATCCTCCCCCCCCCCCTAAAAGACGGGCCAGGGACAGCTAGCCAGGGAGAGCCATCGGGGTCAGGGGCTACACCTGCTTCTGGCACTTCAGCCCCTGTATATATTACACAAGAGGTTTTTTCCTCAACCATTAATGGTCTAGAGGAAAGATTAATGGCCGTGATTACGTCTTCACTCAGTGGAAGAAAACGCACTAGGCTTTCCTCTGTTCCCCAAGACCCTCAGACAGAGGAGCTCTGGGATAAAGGAGATGAATCCCTTCCAGAGGATCGGGATGGGATGGATGATTCCTCTTCGGAGGATTCAGGTGGAGAGGGACCCTCTGCGACTTCCCAAGAGGAGAAAGTCTTAGTGCAGATCCTCACTGGATTGGTCCGATCCACATTTAAGTTGCCCATACCTGAAACTGCCAAAGAATCCTCTTCTGCTTTGGGGTCACTGAAACCTTTCCAAGCAGCACATGCTTTTCCTGTTCATACTTTACTTGAAAAGCTCATTTATTCTGAGTGGGATCACCCAGACAAACGTTTTTTTCCGCCGAGAAAGTTTTCAACACTTTATCCGATGGAAGAAAAGTTTATTAAAATGTGGGGAATACCGGCTATTGATGCCACCATTTCCTCCGTAAATAATAGCCTGACTTGTCCTGTAGACAATGCTCAGATGCTCAGGGATCCTGTAGATAAAAGGATGGAATCCCTATTGAAGGATGTTTTCTCCTTAGCAGGATCAGTGGCCCAACCTGCAGTAGCAGCGATTGGAGTCTGTCAATACTTAAGAGACCATGTTAAGCAGGTCATCAAAGTATTACCTGAACAGCAGGCCCAGGGGTTTGCTAACCTTCCAGCGGCCTTATGCTTTGTGGTTGACGCCATTAGAGATTCTATCGTGCAAACCTCCCGTCTTTCACTGGGGTTGGTGCATATACGTAGAATCCTATGGTTGAAAAATTGGTCAGCCGAAGCACCATGTAAGAAGCTACTGGCTGGGTTTCCATTTCGTGGTGCAAGGTTGTTTGGAGAGGACTTGGATAACTATATCAAGAGAATCTCTTGTGGGAAAAGCACTCTCTTACCTGTCAAGAGTAAGCATCCCTCTTTCAAACTGACTCTTTCCGCAGCGCCGGGGGCTTCAGCCTCCAGGCAGTCTCGACGGCCGCCTCCATTGGGGTCCAGAGACAAGAGTCAACCCCAGGGACAAAAGAAGTCCTGGGGAAAGAAGCCTACTAGGCAAAACACTTAAGACCTCTGCATGAGGGGGCGCCCCCGCTCACTCGAGTTAGGGGAAGACTGCGACAGTTCTCAGAGCTCTGGCACGAGGACTTCCAGGATAGATGGGTAATCTCCACGGTAACCTTAGGGTACAAGCTGGAGTTTCAGGAATTCCCTTCTCGGTTCCTCAGATCAAATGTTCCCAGAGACCCAGAGAAGAAGCAGTCGCTCCTTCTAGCGTTAGAGCGACTTTTGTCGCAGGAGGTCATTATGATGGTTCCCGCAAAGGACCAGGGATTGGGCTTCTATTCCAACCTTTTTACGGTCCAAAAGCCAAATGGGGATGTCAGGCCCATTTTGGACTTAAGGGATCTGAACCGATTCCTAAGGATTCAACCCTTCCGCATGGAATCAATTCGAACAGTAGTTCCCACCCTGAAGGGAGGAGAATTTCTGGCATCAATAGACATCAGAGCTGCATATCTGCATGTGCCCATTTTTCCTGCTCATCAGAAGTTTCTGCGCTTCGAGGTAGGAGGGCGCCATTTCCAGTTTGTGGCTCTGCCTTTTGGGATAGCCACTGCACCTCGAGTGTTCACAAAGATCTTGGCTCCTCCTCTGGCCAGATTAAGGGCTCAGGGTATAGCTGTCATAGCACACCTAGACGACCTGCTCTTGATAGACCGGTCGGTAGCCTCTTTGAATGGAAACTTGAGGACCACGGTCAGGTATCTAGAACACCTGGGTTGGATCCTCAACTTAGAAGAGTCTTTCCTAAAACCAGTAAGAAGACTGGAGTATTTAGGTCTGATTATAGATACAGGCCAGGAGAAAATATTTCTACCTCGGGCAAAGATCACTGCTTTGAGAGAGCTGATTCTGACAGTAAGGACCAAGAAGGGTCCCTCAGTCCGCCTTTGTATGAGGCTACTAGGGAAGATGGTGTCTTCATTCGAAGCAGTTCCCTATGCTCAGTTTCACTCAAGAATGCTGCAACACAGTATTCTGTCGACCTGGAACAAGAAGGTTCAGGCATTAGACTTTCCGATGCACCTGTCGCATGCGGTGCGTCAGAGCCTCAATTGGTGGCTCATACCCGAAAACCTGCAGAAGGGGAAATCCTTTCTACCGGTTACCTGGACGGTGGTAACAACAGATGCCAGTCTGTCAGGTTGGGGAGCAGTTCTGGAACAGGCTGCGGTCCAAGGGGTATGGTCCAAGACAGAGAGGACCTTACCCATCAACATTCTGGAGATCCGGGCGATACATCTAGCTCTAAAGGCCTGGACTATCAGGCTACAGGGTTGTCCGGTCAGGATCCAGTCCGACAATGCCACAGCAGTGGCTTATATCAATCATCAGGGAGGCACCCGGAGCCGAGCTGCTCAAAAAGAGGTGAACCAGATCTTAGTCTGGGCAGAGATGCATGTGCCATGCATATCGGCAGTTTTCATCCCGGGAATAGAGAATTGGCAGGCGGGCTATCTAAGTCGGCAGCAGTTACTTCCAGGGGAATGGTCTCTGCATCCCAACGTCTTTTGGGCCATATGCCAAAGATGGGGGGTTCCAGATGTAGATCTCTTTGCATCCCGATTCAACAAAAAGATAGACAGATTTGTGGCAAGGACAAAAGATCCTCTTGCATGCGGGACGGATGCGTTGGTGATTCCGTGGCATCAGTTCTCACTGATTTATGCATTCCCGCCTATTCTGCTACTACCACGACTCCTTCGCAGGATCAGGCAGGAAAGGAAGTCGGTACTTCTGGTGGTCCGCGCTTGGCCCAGAAGGACTTGGTATGCAGAAATGGTAAGGATGACGGTGGGTTCCTCGTGGACCCTACCGGTGCGCCCAGACCTGTTATCTCAAGGTCCAGTGTTCCATCCTGCCTTACAAACGCTAAATTTGACGGTTTGGCTATTGAGACCCACGTTCTGAAGAGTCGTGGGCTCTCAGGTCCTGTCATATCTACCTTGATCAATGCAAGGAAGCCAGCTTCCAGGATGATTTATCATAGAGTCTGGAAGGCTTATATAACCTGGTGTGAATCCAGAGGTTGGCATCCCAGGAAATATGTCATAGGTAGAATCCTTGATTTTCTACAGATGGGATTAGAGATGAAGCTGGCCTTGAGTACCATCAAGGGCCAGGTCTCTGCTTTATCAGTATTATTTCAGCGGCCACTTGCTTCGCATTCTTTGGTCCGAAACTTTATGCAGGGGGTGATGCGTCTTAATCCTCCGGTTAAAGCGCCCCTAAACCCCTGGGACTTGAATTTGGTCCTGGCTGTGTTACAGAAACAGCCTTTTGAACCAATAAGTCAGATTCCTTTGGTCTTGACAAGGAAATTAATTTTTCTGGTGGCCATCTCTTCTGCTAGAAGAGTATCAGAATTAGCAGCTCTTTCCTGTAAGGAGCCTTATTTGATTATACACAAGGATAGAGTGGTACTGCGCCCTCATCCTAGTTTTTTACCGAAGGTGGTTTCTGATTTTCATTTAAACCAAGACATTGTTCTACCTTTTTTTCCAGATCCCTGTTCTCCGGAAGAGAGATCTCTACATTCGTTGGATGTAGTAAGAGCAGTTAAGGCCTATCTAGGGGCAACTACTCAGATCCGCAAGACGGATGTTTTGTTTGGGCTGCCAGAGGGTCCCAATAGAGGACAGGCAGCGTCAAAGTCTACCCTTTCTAAATGGATTCGACAGTTGATCATTCAAGCTTACGGTTTGAAACAGAAGATTCCTCCGTTTCAGATCAGGGCACATTCCACAAGGGCTATTGGTGCTTCTTGGGCAGTGCATCACCGGGCCTCTATGGCTCAAATCTGCAGGGCCGCAACCTGGTCTTCAGTTCATACATTCACCAGATTCTATCAGGTGGATGTGAGAAGGCATGAGGATATCGCCTTTGGGCGTAGTGTGCTGCAGGCAGCGGTACAGGGTCCTCAGGTCTGATTGCACCCTACTTGGTCGTGGTTCCCCCCCCTCAGGTAGCATTGCTCTGGGACATCCCATCAGTAATTACTGTGGCTCTGTGTCCCGTGATGTTCGAGAAAGAAAATAGGATTTTTTAAAACCGCTTACCTGTAAAATCCTTTTCTTTCGAAGCACATCACGGGACACAGAGGTCCCGCCCCTCTTCTAAAACACTACAGGGGGTCCCCGGGTTACGAACAGGATAGGGACTGTAGGTTTGTTCTTAAGTCGAATTTGTAAGTTGGAACAGTACCTTTTTTTAAGTGCAAATCTAGTCTCAGAGACAGGATGTAAACCCAAATCAACAGAGAAAGGCAACCGGATGGCAGGGGCGGCATGGTTAGTTCAAATATGTTTTTGTTTTTTATTTTTTTTACTTTTTAATCACTTTTTTTTATTTGTATTTATTTGTAGCTTGTCGTTTACTTTTTTTTTATTTTTGTATAATTTTCTTATTTTTAATAGTTTTCTTCTTTACTTTTTTTAATTATTTTTTTTATTTTAATAATTATTGTATTTCTTATTTTTATTTTTTTTTTATCAATTTTTTTTTCACTTAGCAATAAAGTTATCACACAGGAGGAAACAATTCCCTGTGTGATAGCAATTGGAGGTGACAGGTTCTCTTTATTGACCCTGTCACTTCCAAAACAGGAGTCCAGGAGCGCAGCTGAGCACAGCTCTCCCCTCTCACTATTTTCATGGCGGCAGCAGAGAGAGGTACACTGTATGGCACAGCAGGGAGATGGATGGTGAAAGCAGCCATCAGAGGCCAGGCAGGCCGGCCGGCCGAGGGGCCGGCCGCGGTGCACCCTCGCGGGGCAGCGGCGTAGGAAAGACCGGGGATCCTGGAGGCTTCGTAGGTCGCACAAGGCCTCGGCCACAACAGGCAGTTTTAGCGGCCTGGCAGGCCACCGGACCATACCAGGCCTGTGGATGGGCAGGCAGGAGGATGAAGGGGACCCGCAGCCAAGCCAGGAACGGAGGAAAGGCTCAGGAGAGGAAGATTCGGCCAGCAGTGACGTCATTCGGGCCCCGTTCGTAAGTAGGGGTTGTTCGTAACTCGGATGTTCGTAAGTCGGGGACCCCCTGTATATTGCTTGGCTACAAAACTGCGGTATCCCTGCAAGGGGGAGGGATTATATAGGGGGTTGAACTTCCTGATGGGGTGTGCCAGTGTCCAATCACCAGTGATACCTATATAACCCATCAGTAATTACTGTGGCTCTGTGTCCCGTGATGTCCTTCGAAAGAAAAGGATTTTACAGGTAAGCTGTTTTAAAAAATCCTATTTTTTTTCCCTAAGACCCCTTTCACACTGGGGCGGTTTGCAGACGTTATTGCGCTAAAAATACCGCCTGCAAACCGCCCCTAAACAGCCTCCGCTGTTTGTTCAGTGTGAAAGCCTGAGGGCTTTCACACTGAAGCGGTGCGCTGACAGGACGGTGAAAAAAGTCCTGCAAACCGCTTCTTTGGAGCGGTGAAGGAGCGGTGTATTCACCGCTCCTGCCCATTGAAATCAATGGGACATCGCGGCTATACCGCGGCTATAGCCGCGCTGTACGAGTGATTTTAACCCATTTTCGGCCACCGCTAGCGGCCGAATACAGCTGCAAGAACGACGGTACAGCAGCGCTAAAAATAGCGCTGTTGTACCGCCGACGCCCCCACCGCCCCAGTGTGAAAGGGGCCTTAGGGTTACCTTTTATATCGCCGTCACATCCGGCGGCGCATTGTCTCTTGGGAGCTATGAATCAATCTTCCCTGGAGTCAGTGTGGCTAGCCGCGGCTAATTATCGCGAGATCCCAAAACCGTAGGAGCCGGTTCACACTAGGACGACTTGTCAGGCGACTTAGCCGCCTGACAAGTAGCGTCCCGTTCTGTACAATGGAACCGTTCTAATCGGAGCGTCTTGCGTAGAAAAAGGTCCTGTACTACTTTGGGGGCGGCTTGCATAGACTTCTATATAGAAGTCGTTTTGTAAGTCGCCGCTGCAGTCGTGTTCAGGTCGTCTGAGGCAGTCGCGCTGGAAGTCGTGCTGCCTCAGTGTGAACAGACTCTTAGTGATGCGATGACGCCAGCATCTTTTCTTCGTTGCCATCACAACAGGGCGGGCCCTTCTGATGACGACGCCCATTGTGATGGCAACGCCGGAAGATTACGGCGCTGCGACGTGTACATAATGTGCGGGAACGGGCGGTGCATGCTGGTAGCTCGGCATCACTGTATCCCGGAACTGGCTGCTTGTGGGCTTCACATGCCCACAGGCAAGATGACGACTGCCAGGAACACATAATATAAGTTCTTTTTATATACGAAAATGGACATCGGGGGGATAATTTTGAAAAAACAAGTGAGTGGGACATTTACATTATATGAACTTAGGAAAAAAAAATGTGGATGTTGGAACTCTGCTTTTAACCCTTTGATCTCCCTGATGTTAACCCCTTCCCAGCCAGTGTCATTAGTACAGTACAGCACTGTATAGGGGTCACTGGTCCCCAAAAAAGTGTTACTTGGTGTCCGATTTTATCCGTCACAATCCTGCTATAAGTTGCTGATCGCCATCATTACTAGTAAAAGAAAATAAGTCCATAAATATATCCCATAGTTTGTAGACGCTATAAATTTTGGGCTAGCCAATCCATATACACCTTTTGGGATTTTTTTTTTTTTTTTTTTTTTTTTACCAAAAACATGTAGCCTAAATTCTGGCCTAAATTAATGAAGAAATTCGATTTTTTTTTTTTTTTTTTTTTTTTTTTTTTTTTTTTTTTTTTGCTGCGTTTTTTTTTATAGCAGAAAGTAAGAAATTAATTATATTTTTTTTTTCAAAATTGTCAGTCTTTTTTTGTTTATAGCACAAAAAAAATAAAGGCTGCAGAGGTGATTAAATACCACCAAAAGAAAGCTCTATTTGTGGGAAAAAAAAGGACGCATTTTATTTGTGTACAGCGCCGCACAACCACGCAATTGTCAGTTGAAGTAACGCAGTGCCGTATCGCAAAAATGGCCTGGTCATGAAGGGAGGTAAATCTTCTGGAAGGCATGTGGTTAAAGGATGAGGTCGCTTTTTAAAAAATAGTGTGCATTTTTGTTGCAGATAAAAAAAAATGTGTATTTATTATTTTTTCTTAGCCTGCAGAGCAATGCACCCAACATCAGCAGATCACAAATGCAATGCCAGGCTCCTGCAGACTTTCTTATAGCTGTCTGCAGGTACCTCCTATACGGACAAATAGTTACTGGAGTTACTGCGCCGCTGTACATTGCCATGCGATTCAGCATGCTGCCCCGCTGTACAATGCCATGCGATTCAGCATGCTGTGCTGCTAGTTACTGGAGAACAAGAAGAATCCGTAAACGCTGAGCACTCATCAGCGCCCTCGCAGTTCACAAAACGTACAGTTCATTCATGGCAATGTACAGCAGCACGCTGCACTGCTGTACATTCCCATGCGATTCAGCATGCTGTGCTGCCAATTCGTTGAAAAATTTTCTTCCACAAAACTGGTCTCTGGTGCCAAAAAGGTTGGAAGCTGCTGCTATCGAGTATACAATAACAAGCTAAGCTGATGGTATTCACAGGTATATTTTAAAATGTAAGTTCATGGTATCCCTAAAATGGCTCTAATTTATATATCTGTCTTCTTTTTTTTTTTTTTTTTTTTTTTACATATGTTTTCTTATTCTTGTAGTTGTTTAATCTGCCTGCCAAGAAGAGTGTGGAAACTATCCTTGAAGAATATGCTACTTACAAGAAATCCAGAGGGAACACCGACAATAAGTACGTACTTTTGCATTATAAAAATATATTTGCCTTGTTTCACGGCATACCCCTTTCTCTTTTTGCATATCCAGGGCAAAGTAACATGGTTATTTGTTTTTTTTCCCTTTTTATAAAGCCATTTAGCCTTTTCGCTGCTAGAGCTGTTTTAAATTTTTTATTTTTTATTTTTTTTTTTTTTTTATTTATATATATATTTTTGCACACATTTAAAAAAAAAAAAAACATTTTAGGCCTGAAGATGACACAAAACCCCCAAAGATTATATATGTTCTGAAAGCAGACACACTGCAGAGTGCCATGGGAAATGTAGTTCCAAAACATCTGGGGGTGCCAAGGTTCGCCATCACTGCCCTAGAGAATAAAATGGCGGTAGTTCCAATTTTTTATGTCACACATCTAGGAAGCGATAAATTCACCTTAGTGTGTTTTATACTGAAATTTAAGGGCAAACAAACGCAATAAATTACCCACATTTTTGGTAAAATATAAAGGATGAGGTTGCACCGAGTGAATAGATACCCAACGTGTCAAAGTTTAAATTTTTGTGTGCGCCCATGAAATGGTGACAAACTTCAGCACCCTATATTTTCTATAGGCGGTGCTTCAAAGGCATCAGTTTAGTGTTACAAAGGAGATCTTGTGCTAGAATTATTGCTCTCCCTCCCATGTATGCGGTGATCTGTAATATGTGTATTGCAATCGAACCAAAGTTTGGGCAATAGTCGGGAAACGAGGGCGGTGTTAGGTTTTGTGATATTTCCGGGTGATCCGACAAAATAACAGTTCTAAGGCAAAAAATATTTCCTAGCATACATACCAGCTAGCCTGCCAAAGAAAAAATGACCCTCTCACAAATCATGAGTGTTTAGTTGCACACATTTACAAATACAGGTGCATCTCAAAAAATCAGAATATCATCAAAAAGTTAATTTCACTAATTAAATTCAAAAAGTGAAACTCCTATATTATATAGATTCATTACACAGTGATATAATATTTCTATCTTCTTTTTTTTTTTTTTTTTTTTTTTTTTTTTTTTTAGTATGCGACATACAATGTGGTAACTTAGGCATTTCTTTCTTTTAAATTTGATTATGGCTTACAGTGAGTGAAAACCCAACATTAAAGAGGGAGTCCACCTGAAAATTTTTTATTAAAAGCCAGCAGCTACAAATACTGCAGCTGCTGACTAAACGGACACTTACCTGTCCAGGAGTCCAGCGATGCTGAAGCCGAGCAATAGCTCGGCTCTCGTCTGCTGCCGACGCCATTCTCAGTGAGGGAATAAGGAAGTGAAGCATTGCGGCTTCACTTCCCGGTTCCCTACTGTGCATGCGCGAGTCACGCTGCGCGTTTTAAGTGGTCCCTGCTATCTCCTGGGACCTGTGTGTTTCCCAGGAGACAGCGGGAGGGGGCGTGACTCCCGCGGGAGTCTATTCCCGGAAGTGGGTGCAGATACCTGTCTAATACAGGTATCTGCACCCGCTCCCCCCTGAAAGGTGCCAATTGTGGCACCGGAGGGGGGGGGAGAAATCGGATGAGCGGAAGTTCTACCTATGGGTGGAACTCCGCTTTAAGTATTTCAGAAAAGTTGAATATTGTGAAAAGGTTGAATGTTGTCGACTCGCGGTGTCGCACTCTAATCCAGATAATTAACTCAAAACACCTGTAATGGTTTCCTGATCTTTTAAGTGGCCTCTCAGTCTGGTTCAGTAGGTTACACAATCACGGGGAAGACTCCTGACTTGACAGTTGTCCAGAAGACAGTCACTGAAACTCTCCAAGGACAAGTCATAAAAGGTCATTGCTAAAGAAGCTGGCTGTTCAGAGTGCTGTATCCAAGCATATTATTGGAAAGTTGAGTGGAAGGAAAAAGTGTGGTAGAAAAAGGTGCACAAACAACGAGGATAACCGCAGCCTTGAGAGGATTGTGCAGCAAAGGCCATTCAAGAATTTGGGGGAGATTCAAAAGGAGTGGACTATGACTGGTGTCGGCGCTTCAAGAGTCACCAACACACAGATGTATCCAGGACATGGGCTACAACTGTCGCATTCCTTGTATCACCCCACTCCTGAACCAGAGACCATGTCAGAAGTGTCTTACCTGGGCTAAGAAGAAAAAGGACTTGGCTGCTGCTCGGTGGTCCAAAGTCCTCTCTTTGGATATAAGTAAATGTTGCATTTGATTTGGAAATCGCGGTCCCAGAGTCTGGAGGAGGAGTGGAAAGGCACAGAATCCAAGTTGCATGAGGACCAGTGTGAAGTTTCCACAGTCAGTGATGATTTGGGGAGTCGTGTCATCTGCTGGTGTTGGTCCTCCTGTGTTTTATCAAGTCCAAAGTCAGCGCAGCTCTACCAGGAAATTCTAGAGCTCTTCATACTTCCCTCTGCTGACCAGCTTTATGGAGAAGCTGTTTTAATTTTCCAGCAGGACTTGGCACCTCCCACACTGCCAAAAGTTTCAGTACCTGGTCACATGATCATGGGATCACTGTGCTTAATTGGCCAGCAATCTTGCCTGACCTAAACCCCATAGAGAGTCTGTGGAGTATTGTCAAGAGGAAGTTGAGACACCAGACCCAACAAATGCAGACGAGATGAAGGCCGCTATAAAAGCAACCTGACCTTCCATAACACCTCAGCAGTGCCACAGGCTGATCTCCTCCATGCCACACCCCATTGATGCCGTAATTTATGCAAAAGGAGCCCCGTCCAAGTATTGAGTGTATCCTATACTGTACATGGACAGACTTCTCACTAAGACAACATTTCTGTATTATAAATCTTTTTTTTTATTGGTCTTATGTAATCTAATTTTCTGAGATAATGAATTTTGGGGTGTCACTCGCTGTAAGACATAATCATCAAAATTTAAAGAAAGAAATGCTTGAAATGTATCACTCTATGTGTAATGAATCTTTATAAAATATGAGTTTCACTTTTTGAATTGAATTGCTGAAATTAACTTTTTGATATTCTAATTTTTTGAGATGCACAAGAACACCCCTGGGCAAAAGTTTTGAGAATAACACAAATATTAATTTTCACAAAGTCTGCTGCTTCTGTGTTTTTAGATAGTTTTGTCAGATCTTACAATAGTAAGATGTCAAACAAACTTTTCATGTTGTCATTATGGGGTATTATTTATTGAATTTTAAGGAAAATAATAAATTTAATGCATTTTGGAATAAGGCTGTAATTTAAAAAATTGTGGAAAAAGTGAAGAGCTGTAAATACTTTGTGTGTGTACACACACACACACACACACACACACACACACACACACACACACACACACACACACACACACACACACACACACACACACACACACACACACACACACACGAAAAAGTATTCATACACCTTGAAATATTCCACATTTTGTCATGTTACAACCAAAAAGGTAAATTTATTTTATTGGGATTTTATGTGATAGACCAACACAGTGACACATAATTGTGAAGTGGAAGGAAAATAATAGTTCAATTTTTTTTACAAATATGTGAAAAGTGTGGGGGGGCATTTGTATGGCGCCCCCCGGAGTCAATACTTTGTAGAACCTCCTTTCTCTGCAATTACAGCTGCAAGTCTTTTTGGGGATGTCTCTACCAGCTTTGCACATCTAGAGAGGGACATTTTGCCCATTCTTCTTTGTAAAATATCTCAAGCTCTGTCAGATTGGATGGAGAGTGTCTGTGAACAGCAATTTTCAAGCCTTGTCACAGATTCTCAATGTGATTTAGGTCTGGACTGTGACTGGGCCATTCTAACACATGAATATGCTTTGATCTAAACCATTCCATTGTAGCTCTGGCTGTTTGTTTAGGGTCGTTGTCCTGCTGGAAGGTGAACCTCCGCCCCAGTCCCAAGTCTTTTGCAGACTAATAGGTTTTCTTCTAAGATTGCCTTGTATTTGGCTCTGACCAGCTTCCCTGTCCCTGCTGAAGAAAGGCATCCCCACAACATGATGCTGCCACCACCATGTTTCACAGTGGAGATGGTATGTTCAGTGTAATGTGCAGTGTTAGTTTTCCTCCACACAAAACGTATTGGTTTTAGGCCAAAAAGTTCAAGTTTGGTCTCATTTGACCAGAGCACCTTCTTCCACATGTTTGCTGTGTCCTCCACATGGCTTCTCACAAACTACAAACAGGACTTCTTATGACTTTCTTTCTCCAATGTCTTTCCTCTTGTCCCTCTTCCATAAAGGGCAGATTTGTGGAGAACACGACTAATCGTTGTCCTGTGGACAGATTCTCCCACCTGAGCTGTGGATCTCTGCAGCTCCTCCAGAGTTACCATGGACCTCTTGGCTGCTTCTCTGAATGTTCTCCTTGCCGGTCAGTTTAGGTGGACGGCCATGTCTTGGTAGGTTTGCAGTTGTGCCATACTCTTTCCATTTTCGGATGATGGATTGAACAGAGCTCCGGGAGATGTTCAAAGCTTGGGAGATTTTTTTATAAGCTAACCCTGCTTTATACTTCTCCACAACTATATCCCTGACCCGTCTGGTGTGTTCCTTGGCCTTCATAATGCTGTTTGTTCATGAACAAACCTAACAAACCTCTGAGGGCTTCACAGAGCAGCTGTATTTTATACTGAGATTAAATTGGACTCTATTTACTAATTTGGTGACTTCTGAAGGCAATCTGTTCCACTAGATTTTAGTTAGGGGTATCAGAGTAAAGGGGGCTGAATACAAATGTCCCCCACACTTTTCACACATTTATTTGTAAAAAAAAAAATGTTGAAAACCATTTATCATTTTCCCTCCACTTCACAATTATGTGCCACTTTGTGTTGGTCTATTACATAAAAAAAAAAAATCCCAATAAAATACACTTGTTTTTGGTTGTAACATGACAAAACGTGGAAAATTTCAAGGTGTGTGAATACCTTTTCAAGGCACTGTAATAAAATATATATATATATATATATATATACATACACACACATTTTTTTTTGTTTGTTTGTTTTTGACCTGTGATCTTCTTGCAGGGAATTTGCAGTGAATGAAGTTGTAGCAGGTATTAAGGAATACTTTAATGTTATGCTGGGCACACAGCTACTGTACAAGTTTGAGCGCCCTCAGTATGCGGATATCTTGGCAGATCACCCCGATTCCCCAATGTCCCAAGTCTATGGTGCTCCCCACCTGCTACGCCTTTTTGGTAAGCAATACATATTCTGGTACTATGTATTACTCTTTAGTATTGTTCTACTCTTCTTACATTTTTCCTTTTGCTTCTGGTCCATATAGTTCGTATTGGAGCAATGTTATCATATACTCCGTTGGATGAGAAGAGCCTGGCCCTTCTACTGAACTACCTGCATGACTTCCTGAAGTGAGTGATTTATTGTGATTTGTAGCTTTGCAGATGGCCATGACACATCACAGGAAGCACCATCATGGCTAACAGAGGACAGAATTAGAAATAGACTGGGGAAACTTAACATTAATAAATCACCGGGACCAGATGGCTTGCACCCGAGTGGGTACTTGGGGAACTCGGTCAAGTAATTGCCAGACCATTGTTCCTAATTTTTACTAACGGTCTACTGACTGACTGGAGAAAAGCCAATGTAGCACCAATATTTAAAAAAGGGCCCAAAATACATCCCTGGGAATTAGACCAGTTAGCCTAACATCAATAGTATGCAAGCTCTTGGTGGGGATGATAAGGGACTATTTACAAGATAGTAATGAGAACGGTATCATTAGCAGTAATCAGCATGGATTCATGAAGAATCGTTCTTGCCAAACCAATCTGTTAACCTTCTATGAGGAGGTGAGTTGTCATCTAGATAAAGGAAGGCCCGTAGACGTGGTGTATCTGGATTTTACAAAAGCATTTGTCACAGTTCCCCATAAATGTTTACGCCCCATGTACACAGGGCGCTGAGGCAAAGTCCTCTGAATTTTTTTTGACACCTTGAAACCGGCGTTTAAAACGCCTGTTTAGCCACGTTTGCATGCTGCGTTTAACCGCGTTTGCGTCTAGAAGCGTTTATTAAGATTACCTCATTTAAGACCCTCCCCAAGCTCAAAAAACAGTTACCTATTTCAGCCATTTTCACCAGAGTCACTAGTAGGGTTGTCCCGATACCACTTTTTTAGGACCGAGTACAAGTACCGATACTTTTTTTTTTTTTTTTTTTAATGTCACGTGACAGTTTTTTTTTTTCTTTTTTTTTTTAACTGTTTTCTTTATTGGGGGGGGGGGGGGGTGAACGGTGTATGTGTGTTTTTGTTTTTTTTTTGGTTTACAATTTTTATTTTTTACAATATTTTTTTTTTGTTCTTGCAATATGTGTTTTTTTTTTTTTTTTTTGGTTTTTTTTTTTGGTTTTTTTTTTTTTGGTTTTTAATCAGCCCTGTTGGGGGGCTTTGGTGAGATATCAGGGGTCTTAACAGACCTCTGATATCTCCACCTTGAGACAGAGAAAGAGACAGAGGATAGAGATTCCCCAGTCCCTTTCTCTGCAGCCTCAGCTGCACTGAGAATGAATGGAGAGAAGACAGCGGCTCCTCTCCATTCATAAACTGACACATCGTAATCACAGGAGATTACAATGTTTCAGTTACCTGAATGGACAGTCAGCTGACTCTGTCCATTCACAAAGGAAGGAGGAGGAGGACGGCAGAACGGAGAGGGACAGAAGGAGAGGGGAACGGAAGGGACAGCGGAGAGGCACAGCAGAATGGAGGGGACAGCAGAGGGGGACAGAAAAGGAGGGAGGAACGGAGGGGAAAGCGGAGAGGCACAGAGAAGGAGAGGGGAGCGGAGGGGGACAGAGGAACGGAGGGGGCATGGAGGAGGATGCAGTGACAGTCAACGGTGAGCGATCACTGCTGTATGTCACTAAAGCTGCTGAAAGCCGCTGGGGGAGAATCTTGTAACTCCCCCACGCGCCGATCACAGCTGTCTTCCAGGTATCGGGGGAAGCATCGGGAGCATTTGCCCGAGTACAAGTACTTGGGCAAATGCTCGGTATCGGTGCCGATACCGTTACTAGTATCGGTATCGGGACAACCCTAGTCAGTAGCAGCAGCAAAGGGCAGTTGTCTACTTGTATTTGCCTCTATTTCTGTGCTTTTTTTTTGCAATGGATCCAATAATGAGCATATGTGAGGAAATGCTCCTGACATTGCTCTTGATGAGGCTAGAACGATGTAGAAAATTGCGTGAGAGGTCCAGAGTCACCTCCCACAAGTTGTGGATTGTCCACTTGCCACGTCACCTGCCACAAGTTGCTTGT
Organism: Lithobates septentrionalis; assembly: GCA_037952835.1. Taxonomy (NCBI): domain Eukaryota; kingdom Metazoa; phylum Chordata; class Amphibia; order Anura; family Ranidae; genus Lithobates; species Lithobates septentrionalis. The sequence goes on along the minus strand of JBBDGP010004316.1, from coordinate 62,547 downwards.
TCAAATCTAATAACATATAGGTCAAATTCCAATTACACTTTGAATAACAGCAATGCTAGTGGTGTATTGGATCATGGGCTCATTAGGGTATATAACGGGTACCGCGTTTTAGCATCTGAAACATTGAAATCTTCTGCGTCTGAACCCATTTTTTTGCTTCCAAAGAAACGCTGTTAAACGCAACTGCAAAAAAAGGCAATAAACGAGGCTGTGTACATGGTCGCATAGGATACATTGAATGAGTTCAGGGGCAGTTGAAAAAAGCGTCCAACTGCCTCTGAACGTGTGTTTAGCAGCGTCCCGTGTACATGGGTCCTTACTGTACAAAACAAGGTCCGTTGGCATGGACCATAAGGTGAATACATGGATTGAAAACTGGCTACAAGGGCGAGTTCAGAGGGTGGTGATAAATGGGGAGTACTCGGAATGGTCGGGGGTGGGTAGTTGGGTCCTCCAGGGTTCTGTGCTGGGACCAATCCTGTTTTGTTCATGAATGACCTGGAGGATGGGATAAACAGTTCAATCTCTGTATTTGGGGACGATACTAAGCTAAGCAGGGCAATAACTTCTCCGCAGGATGTGGAAATCTTGCAAGTAGATCTGAACAAATGAATGGGGTGGGCGACTACATGGCAAATGAGGTTTAATGTAGAAAAAATGTAAAATAATGCATTTGGGTGGCAAAAATCTGAATGCAATCTATAGACTGGGGGGAGAACCTCTGGGGGGATCTAGGATGGAAAAGGACCTGGGGGTCCTAGTAGATGATAGGCTCAGCAATGGCACGCAATGCCAAGCTGCTGCTAACAAAGCAAACAGAATATTGGCATTAAAAAGGGGATCAACTCCAGAGATAAAATGATAATTCTCCCAATCTACAAGACTCTGGTCCGGCCGCACCTGGAGTATGCTGTCCAGTTCTGGGCACCAGTCCTCAGGAAGGATGTACTGGAAATGGAACGAGTACAAAGAAGGGCAACAAAGCTAATAAAGGGTCTGGAGGATCTTAGTTATGAGGAAAGGTTGTGAGCACTGAACTTATTCTCTCTGGAGAAGAGACGCTTGAGAGGGGATATGATTTCAATTTATAAATACTGGACTGGTGACCCCACAATAGGGAGAAAACTTTTTAGCGGAAGGGAGTTTAACACGACTCGTGGCTACTCATGAAAATTAGAAGAAAAGAGGTTTAACCTTAAACTATGTAGAGGGTTCTTTACTGTGAGAGCGACAAGGATGTGGAATTCAGGGATATACAATGTAATACTGACATATAATCAAACACAGGTTGGATTTGTTTTTGTTTTTTTCAACCTCACCTACTATAACATGATTCTGCCACCACCATGTTTCACGGTGGAGATGGTGTGTTCAGGGTGATGTGCAATGTTTTCCACCACACATAGCGTTTTGGTTTTAGGCCAAAAGGTTGAACTTTTCTGACCAGAGCACATTCTTCAACATGTTTGCTGTGTCCCCTACATGGCTTCTTGCAAACTGCAAATGGGACTTCTTATGGCTTTCTTCTTGCCACAACCCCCCCCCCATGATCCATGCCGACAGACCTTACTTTGTACAGTAAAAGTTTATGGTGAACTGTGTCAAATGCTTTTGCAAAATCCAGATACACCACGTCTACGGGCCTTCCTTTATCTAGATGGCAACTCGCCTCCTCCATAGAAGGTTAATAGATTGGTTTGGCAAGAACGATTCTTCATGAATCCATGCTAATTACTGCTAATGATATCGTCTTCATTAATAAAATCTTGTATATAGTCCCTTATCATCCCCTCCAAGAGTTTACATACTATTGATGTTAGGCTAACTGGTCTGTAATTCCCAGGGATGTTTTTTGGGCCCTTTTTAAATACCGTATTTATTGGTGTACAACACGCACTTTTTTTCTCCTGAAAATAAGGGGCAAATCACGGGGGGGGGGGGGGGGGGGGGGGCTGAGTCCGGCATTCTGTGTCTATGGACGCAAATGCTGGACTCGGGAGCGTGCCCGCAAGGTAGCCCCCTGGGAGAGCGCTTCTCCTAGGGGGTTTGCCGATGCAAGGAGGATCCATGAGCGCCCTTGGATGACCCCAGAAGACGAGGCTCGAGGCCACACTGTGCAAAACAAACTGCACAGTGGAGGTAAGTATGGTATGTTTAACCACTTCAGCCCCGGAAGAATTTACCCCCTTCCTGACCAGAGCACTTTTTACAATTTGGCACTTCGTCGCTTTAACTGCTAATTGCGCGGTCATGCAATGCTGTACCCAAACGAAATTTGCGTCCTTTTTTTCCCACAAATAGAGCTTTCTTTTGATGGTATTTGATCACCTCTGCCGTTTTTATTTCTTGCGCTATAAACGGAAAAAGACCGAAAATTTTGAAAAAAAATATTTTCTACTTTTTGTTATAAAAAAAATCCAATAAACTAAATTTTAGTCATACATTTAGGCCAAAATGTATTCGGCCACATGTCTTTGGTAAAAAAAATGTCAATAAGCGTATATTTATTGGTTTGCGCAAAAGTTATAGCGTCTTCAAACTAGGGTACATTTTCTGAAATTTACACAGCTTTTAGTTTATGACTGCCTATGTCATTTCATGAGGTGCTAAAATGGCAGGGCAGTACAAACCCCCCCCCCCAAATGACCCCATTTTGGAAAGTAGACACCCCAAGGAAATTGCTGAGGCGCATGTTGAACCCATTGAATATTTATTTTTTTTGGCCCAAGTGATTGAATAATGACAAAAAAAAATTACAAAAAGTTGTCACTAAATGATATATTGCTCACACAGGCCATGGGCATATGTGGAATTGCACCCCAAAATACATTTAGCTGCTTCTCCTGAGTATGGGGATACCACATGTGTGGGACTTTTTGGGAGCCTAGCCGCGTACGGGGCCCCGAAAACCAAGCACCGCCTTCAGGATTTCTAAGGGCATAAATTTTTGATTTCACTTCTCACTACCTATCACAGTTTTGAAGGCCATAAAATGCCAAGATGGCACAAAACCCCCCCAAATGACCCCATTTTGGAAAGTAGACACCCCAAGCTATTTGCTGAGAGGCATGTTGAGTCCATGGATTATTTTATTTTTTGACACAAGTTGCGGGAAAGTGACAATTTTTTTTTTTTTTTTTGCACAAAGTTGACACTAAATGATATATTGCTCACACAGGCCATGGGCATATGTGGAATTGCACCCCAAAATACATTCTGCTGATTCTCCTGAGTACGGGGATACCACATGTGTGGGACTTTTTGGGAGCCTAGCCGCGTACGGGGCCCCGAAAACCAAGCACCGCCTTCAGGATTTCTAAGGGCGGAAAGTTGTGATTTCACTCCTCACTACCTATCACAGTTTTGAAGGCCATAAAATGCCCAGATGCCACAAACCCCCCCCCAAATGACCCCATTTTGGAAAGTAGACACCCCAAGCTATTTGCTGAGAGGCATGTTGAGTCCATGGAATATTTTATATTTTGACACAAGTTGCGGGAACGTGACAATTTTTTTTTTTTTTTTTTTTTTGCACAAAGTTGTCACAAAATGATATATTTCTCAAACATGCCATGGGCATATGTGGAATTACACCCCAAAATACATTCTGCTGCTTCTCCTGAGTACGGGGATACCACATGAGTGGCACTTTTTGGAAGCCTAGCTTCATACGGGGCCCCGAAATCCAATCACCGCCTTCAGGATTTCTAAGCGCGTTAATTTTTGATTTCACTCCTCACTACCGATCACAGTTTTGAAGGCCATAAAATGCCAAGATTGCACAAAACCCCCCAAAATGACCCCATTTTGGAAAGTAGACACCCCAAGCTATTTGCTGAGAGGCATGGTGAGTATTTTGCAGCTCTCATTTGTTTTTGAAAATGAAGAAAGACAAGAAAAACGTATTTTTTTTTTTTCTTTTTTCAATTTTCAAAAGTTTGTGACAAAAAGTGAGGTCTGCAAAATACTCACTATACCTCTCAGCAAATAGCTTTGGGTGTCTATTTTCCAAAATGGGGTCATTTGGGGGTGGTTTGTGCATTCCACGGCCTCCGAAACTGTGATAGGCAGTGAAGACTGAAATCAAAAATTTACGCCCTTAGAAAGCCTGAAGGCGGTGCTTGGTTTTCGGGGTCCCGTACGTGGCTAGGCTCCCAAAAAGTCTCACACATGTGGTATCTCCGTACTCAGGAGAAGCAACAGAAAGTATTTTGGGGTGTAATTTCACATATTCCCATGGCATGTTTGAGCAATATATCATTTAGTGACAACTTTGTGCAAAAAAAAAAAAAAACTGTCTTTTTCCCGCAACTTGTGTCACAATATAAAATATTCCATGGACTCGACATGCCTCTCAGCAAATAGCTTGGGGTGTCTACTTTCCAAAATGGGGTCATTTGGGGGGGTTTTGAACTGTCCTGGCATTTTATGCACAACATTTAGAAGCTTATGTCACACATCACCCACTCTTCTAACCACTTGAAGACAAAGCCCTTTCTGACACTTTTTGTTTACATGAAAAAATTATTTTTTTTTGCAAGAAAATTACTTTGAACCCCCAAACATTATATATTTTTTTAAAGCAAATGCCCTACAGATTAAAATGGTGGGTGTTTCATTTTTTTTTTTTCACACAGTAGTTGCGCAGCGATTTTTCAAACGCATTTTTTGGAGAAAAAACACACTTTTTTAAATTTTAATGCACTAAAACACACTATATTCCCCAAATGTTTGATGAAATAAAAAAGATGATCTTAGGCCGAGTACATGGATACCAAACATGACATGCTTTAAAATTGCGCACAAACGTGCAGTGGCGACAAACTAAATACATTTTTAAAAGCCTTTACAGGTTACCACTTTAGATTTACAGAGGAGGTCTACTGCTAAAATTACTGCCCTCAATCTGACCTTCGCGGTGATACCTCACATGCATGGTGCAATTGCTGTTTACATTTAACGCCAGACCGACGCTTGCGTTCGCCTTTGTGCGAGAGCAGGGGGGGACAGGGGTGTTTTTTTTTTTTTTGTTTTTTTTTTCTTTATTATTTTTTTGCTTTTTTATCTTATTTTTAAACTGTTCCTTTCATTTTTTATTTTTTTTTAAATAATTTTTATTGTTATCTCAGGGAATGTAAATACCCCCTATGATAGCAATAGGTAGTGACAGGTACTCTTTTTTTTTTTTTTTTTGAAAAAATTGGGGTCTATTAGACCCTAGATCTCTCCTCTGCCCTCAAAGCATCTGACCACACCAAGATCGGTGTGATAAAATGCTTTCCCAATTTCCCAATGGCGCTATTTACATCCGGCGAAATCTAAGTCATGAAATGCTCGTAGCTTCCGGTTTCTTAGGCCATAGAGATGTTTGGCGCCACTCTGGTCTCTGATTAGCTCTATGGTCAGCTGGCTGAATCACCGGCTGCATTCTCAGGTTCCCTGTTGGGACAGGAGAGCCAGAGAAAAACATAGAAGACGGTGGGGGTGGGGGGGGCATTCCCTCCCACTGCTTGTAAAAGCAGTCTAGAGGCTAATTAGCCGCTAGGATTGCTTTTACATGAAAGCCGACCGCTGGCTGAAAAGAATGATACCAAGATGATACCTAAACCTGCAGGCATCATTCTGGTATAACCACTCAAAGTCCAGCAACATACCAGTACGTTGCTGGTCCTTGTTGGGCATACATTGTAAACTTTTTTTTTTCACGCAGCCTGTGGGCTGAACGAAAAAAAAATATTGATCGGTGGGTATGCCCACCATTAGAATACCTCCCTTCATCCACCCACTTCTAATGATGGGCATACATGCACCGTTTATATATGCCGAAGCATGGGGGCATCCTCCCGCAAAAGGCAGGAGCAAATTGCTCCTCCACCCACTGCTGCCCCCACGCTTCGGCATATATGCTGAAGTATGTAACTGTGGTGGTGAAATCACCTCCGACAGCGCTGGAGTCACGGCTTTATGTATCGTGGGAGCAAACACTGTTGCTGTCAAGATAAATAAATCCGCTCTGCAGCTGAATGGCGTACCTGAAAACAAAAAAGTGGTTAACAATAAAAAAACAAAGTATAAAAAAATTGCATACCTATAAAGCAAACATGATAAAAACATAACAATAAAACATTGCAGTATAGAATGCAGAACAATAGAGAGAGAACAATAAAACAACAACTATTTTTGGTTTATTTTATATATTTTTTTGGTTTTTTTTTCTTTTTTTTTACTTTTTTTTGTTTTTTGTTTTTTTTACACTTTTTTTTTGTAACTTTAACTTTTTTAACTGGTACCAGGTTTGGGTCTCTCAAAATGCGACAGCATCTTGGGAGACCCTGTGAAAGTGTGTCCTAGTCTGTGCAGTGCTGTACCCTACGCTAATACTCCGCTAGTGTATGGTAGCGTTCAAAACATTCACCAATGCAAAGACCAGGACAGAGGGGACAATAATACCGGGTGTCACACCTAAATCCGCGCTTGCTGCAGACACGACATCTTTTTTGGGGGGTTCGTTGGGTAGGGGTACTCGGGAGGGCATAAAGAAAATGCCTCTCATGCAGTCGGCTTACTGCATTTGGTTGGGGAAGGTGAGGTAGAGCACCGTCTGGAAACAGAAGGGCTCTGACGATCTCTTCCTGGAATTTAAGGAAGGATCCAGTCCGTCCTGAAGCTCTGTATAGCACATGAGCGTTCAGCAAAGCCAATTGAAATAAATAAACGACACTTTTTTGTACCAGCGTCTGGCCTTACGGGCAACTAGGTACGGCGCCAACAACTGGTCATTGAGGTCCACCCCTCCCATATTAAGGTTGTATTCGTGGACACAGGGGTTTCTCCACAACACCAGTCGCCGTAGGAATTTGGACCGTCGTGTCTGCATGAAGGGAGGTAAGAACGAAAACATTCTTATTGTCCCTCCACTTCATAGCGAGCAAGTTATTATACTTCAAGCAGGCTCTCTCCCCCAGCCTAAGACGGGAATCTACAAGCCGCTGGGGAAAGCCCCGGTGATTAGGTCGCACGGTGCCACATGCTCCAATCTGATGATCAAACAAGTGACTAAAAAGTGGCACGCTCGTGTAATAATTGTCCACGTACAAGTGGTACCCCTTTCCGAATAAGGGTGACACCAAGTCCCACACTATCTTGCCAGCGCTTCCTATGTAGTCAGGGCAGTTTGTCGGCTCTACGTGACTATCTCTTCCCTCGTAAACCATAAAACTACATGTATAGCCTGTGGCCCTGTCACAGAGCTTATACATCTTGACCCCGTATCTGGCACGCTTGCTGGGAAGGTACTGTTTGAATGACAAGCGGCCAGAAAATTTAATCGGGGACCCATCAACGCAGACAACTTGATGGGGGGTAAACAAGTCTGCAAAACGTTGGTTGAAGTGGTTTACGAGGGGCCGAATTTTGTAGAGCCGATCGTATGCAGGGTCTCCACGAGGACGACAGAGTTCATTGTCGTTGAAGTGCATGAACCGCAAAATCTGCTCGTATCGTGCCCTGGCCATGGAAGCAGAGAACAAGGGCGAATGGTAAATTGGGTCAGTGGACCAATATGACCGCAACTCACTCTTTTTATTCAAGCCCATGAGGAGGGAAAGGCCCAGAAAGATCTTAAATTCGGAAACCGTAATTGGTTTCCAATCTCTGGCAAGGGTGGACTGGGGAATAGTGGCGATGTGTTGACCAGCGTACAAATTGCTTTGGTCCACAATAGATCTATAGAGATCTTCGGTGAAAAACAGCGAATAAAAATCCAGTGGCATAAAGTCAACTGTTTCCACCTGAATTCCGGGTTGGCCAGTGAAAGGGGGAAGTACGGGTGCTGCAGAAGTGGTGGGTTCCCAATTCGGATTGGCCAATGCAGCAGGAAGGGCACTATGGGCACGACGGGCCTGTGTTTGTCTTCTTGGTGGCAGCGGGACACTACTTGTGCTTGCCACCTCGCCAGCTTGAACTGCACTTATGGGACTCGCCAGGTCAACACGTGATACTGCAGTGCTGGATGTACGACCAGGGTGTACTAGGCCGCTGGTGCTTGCCAGTTCACCAGAAGGAATAGCGGCGCTAGTACTTCTCTGCTCCATACGAGAGCCCTGCGGTTCTTGCACTTCAAGGACAGAAGAAGTTCGGGGTCTGGTACGCCTGACCTTAGTAGGGACCACAACTCCGTCGTCAGAGCTATCTGTCATGGAGCGGCTGTCCTCTACAGGATCGTATTCTGAGCCTGAATCTGACAGATGAGTGACTTCCTCTTCACTATCTGTCATGCTCAGAAACCTGTAGGCCTCTTCACTAGTGTACCTTCGATTTGCCATTTTGGGCTCTAAATTTAGGGGTACACTAGTGAGACTCAAAGGCAAAAAAGCTCCTGACTGTCAGCGACTGTATCAAAACGCTACCAAAAAACTGTTGGCGATCGCAGGGATCAGGCCTGACTCTGTGAACGCTGCAGTTATGTGTGCTTAGTGTTTTGTAAGTGTCAGTTATCGATCGATACTGCACTTGGGTGGGCTGGGCAGGGCTGGGCAGAGGAGCAAAACGCAGGTGCTAGCAGGTATCTGGGCTGATCCCGCTAACACTGCGTTTTTTTGGGGGACCCTAAATTGCTGGGGAGTATAGATCTGATCGGATCAGATATCGATCCGTTCAGATACTATAGCACTAAGGGAGGTGTATGCTGCGTGCGTAGGTGTTAGCGGTACTGGTGCTAACCTGACGCTGCCTGGGGCGACGCAGACCTTATCTGATCCTAAAAACGTAACTTCTATCACCGCCGGGCAATTAGGGGGTTAAACCTTTATAAGGTAATAAACGGCGGGTGCCCTAAAACTATAATAAACTATAATAAACTGTAATAAACTACAAAAAACAAACTAGCTAACCAGCGTCACCCGTAACACTTATACGGTGATCGCTGGTGAAAGGGTTAACTAGGGGGCAATCAAGGGGTTAAAACCTTTAGCAGGTAGTATATGGGGGTCCCTGTCGCTATAAAACACTCACAGCGAACCTATATACTTACCTCCCTAACTAACGTCACCTGTGTCACTAATGCAGCGATCAGAAAAACGATCGCTTAGCGACACTGGCGACGGGGGGTGATCACGGGGTTAACCTTTATTAGGGGGGGTTAGGGGGGTACCCTGGACCTAAAGGGGGGTACCCTAGACCTAAAGGGGGCTAACCTAACTGCCCTAACACTTATAACTGTCACAAACTGACACCAATGCAAAAAAAAAAAAAACTGCTATTGGTATCAGTGACAGGGGGTACAGGGGGGTGATCGGGGTGTGAAGGGGGGTGAAAAGTGTGCCTGCGTGTTCTACTGGAAGTGTAGTGTTGGTGCACTTACTTGGATGTCTTCTCTCCTCTGCGCCGGGACGAAAAGACCGGCTCCAGGAGAGATGACATCACTTCCTCTCCCTCTGTTTACATTACAGAGGGAGAGGAAGCATTTGATTCGCTGGGAGCGATCGGGAGGGGGTGGCCATCAATGGATGGCCTCCCCCTGACCTTTCATCGCCCGCGAACAAGAGCCGACCGCCTATGGCACCGGGGGGGGGGGTCCGATCGGACCCCCTGCCCGCGGGAAGGCATCACGTATCAGGTACGTGATTTTGCCTGCCCGTGCCATTCTGCTCACGTATATAGGCGTGAGGCAGTCGGCAAGTGGTTAAAAAAAAAAAAAGAGGGTTTATAATCACTTTAAAGTAAAACTTTAGTCAGAAAATGAAGTCATGATGGATCACTTCAGGCTGACCCCTTTTGCAGGTATATCTATGGAAAACATTCAAATTAAAGTCCCTATACTGTTTAACCACGTCAGCCCCGGAAGATTTGGCTGGTCAAGGACCAGAGCACTTTTTGCGATACGGCACTGCATCGTTTTAACTGACAATTGCGCGGTCATGCGACGTTGTACCTAAACAAAATTGACGTCCTTTTTTTCCCACAAATAGAGCTTTCTTTTGGTGGTATTTGATGACCTCTGCGGTACAATATTTTGTACTTTTTGCTATAATTTCCCCAATTTTTTTAAAAAAAGATATTTTTTTTTCTCAGTTTAGGTCAATATATGTATTCTACATATTTTTGGTAAACAAAATCGCAATAAGCGTATATTGATTGGTTTGTGCAAAAGTTATAGCGTCTATAAAATAGGGGATAGATTTTTAGCATTTTTATTATTATTATTATTATTATTATTATTATTTATTTTTTTTTTTTTATCATGACTGCGACATTATGGTGGACACATCAGGCACTTTTGACACATTTTTGGGATGATTGACAATTATACAGCGATCGGTGCTATAAAAATGCATTGATTACTGTATAAATGTCACTGGCAGGGAAGGGGTTAACACTAGGGGGCGATCAAGGGGTTAACTGTTACCTGACTGTATTCTAACTGTAGGGGGGGGGACTGACTATAGGACAGTGATGGCGAACCTTGGCACCCCTGATGTTTTGGAACTACATTTCCCATGATGCCCTTGCACTCTGCAGTGTAGTTGAGCATTATGGAAAATGTAGTTCCATAACATCAGGGGTGCCAGGGTTCACCATCACTGCTATAGGAGATGACAGATTGTGGTTCCTAGCTATTAGGAACTCACGATCTGCATCTCCTCTCAGAACAGGGATTTGTGTGTTTACACACAAATGTCCCTGTTCTACCTCTCGTGTCCGCTATCGCTCGTGGCCGGCGGTCATCGCGACTGTCGGCCATGAGCATCAGCACCCCCGCAGTGCAGCGGGCGCCTGCTATTAAACGAGCCGACGTATAGCTACGACGGCTCGCATGATCGTGCCGACCTTCCGCAGTATGACGGCGGCTGGTCGTTAAGTGGTTAAAATCCAATAACACCCTGTCTCACCCTGCTCTGCACATGCTCAGTAATGCCTAAAAATGGAGTGCTGTCTGCAAGCCGGCCGGCAATTTTTTATGGAAATTATAGCAAAAAGTACAAAATATTGTATTATAGCGCAAAAAATAAAAACCGCAGAGGTCATCAAATACCACCAAAAGAAAGCTCTATTTGTGGGAAAAAAAGGACGTCAATTTTGTTTAGGTACAACGTCGCATGACCGCGCAATTGTCAGTTAAAGCGATGCAGTGCCGTATCGCAAAAAGTGCTCTGGTCACTGACCAGCCAAATCTTCCGGGGCTGAAGTGGTTAAACAGTATAGGGACTTTAATTTGAATGTTTTCCATAGATATACCTGCAAATGGGTCAGCCTGAAGTGATCCAGCAGGACTTCATTTTCTGACTAAGGTTTTTTACTTTAAAGTGATTGTAAAGACAGCTCTCCATTTTTAGGTATTGTGGAGTTTGTAGAGGCCATTCTGCTGACAGCCTTAAAGGGGAATTAAACCCTCCAATCCTTTCTGTTTTGAGCTGCAACTACCATGGTGCTGCACATGTGATCAGTTCTGACACTGGCCATTTGATGGTTTGACAGAATACAATCAAATCAAACTGGTAAAATAGGAAAAAATACCTAACATAAATAAAACTAATAAAGAAATAGCTGCAGCTCAAAATTGTGAGATATACACAACAATGAATACAAAAGAAAAAGCTGCGCATAATTATTAAAATTAAAAGTCAGTGAGTAACCGTGGTTAAATGAAAAACATTCTAGATACCACTGAGAACAAAAAATATATAAAAAGTCCTCTAAGTAATTAAGCAGTCCAGTGATATATGGGTCCAGTGATAACAGTGAAGGTGAAATAAACTCCTTAATACAAAGACACCACCCTCTGATGTGATCCTCCACCACATAGAATGCACGCTTACCGGAGGGCAAGCTTAAATAAGCCTGTATAATTGGTCAGTGTCCGGACATCGATCCAGCAGCAGCAACTCTCTGTAGTTACACCGAAGGCGAGCCAGGTGACCTCAAATCAACGGGTATACAGGGCAAGGTACCGATCAAAAACCTAAGAGAATGGTGAGAAGCTCACCATAGTGTAAATCGGGCTATTATAGGTTTATTAAAAATGAAAAGTTACACTTACACAAAACTGAAGATAAAACATCCATAAAAAATTGCCGGCCGGCTTGCAGACACCCGTCCGCACACAAAGTGCACCGTGATGACGTCAGCACATCAACCTCCCGACGTACATTTCGTCTCAAAATGACGTAGTCTGGGGAACAGGTTCTGACACTGGCCATTTGATGTGGTTGACAACACAATCAAATCAAACTGGTATATTGATGGGTTTAGTTCCGCTTTATCATTTACAGCAGGGGCCCTGGGCTTCAGAAAATTGGCAGCCTCCAGCAAGAAGAAACTGGAGCCATGCTGGTGGCAATTTACAGCACACACTCATTTTGGTAGCATGATTAATGTGGAATGTATGTTTCTTGCTATAGAACATTATTTTGTTATCAAGTTGTTATGGGTAAAGTTCCACTTTGATTGGTAAACTGTTTACAGAAGTACTTCTTTTTAAACTTTTTTTTTTTTTCTCTTTCATACTTTCCAGGTATTTGGCCAAAAATTCCTCCACATTGTTCAGTGCCAGTGACTATGAGGTTGCACCCCCTGAATACCACAGGAAGGCTGTATAGTCTCCATATCGACCATTTCTGCTCAAGATGTAGCAGCGAGTGTCCAAGGCTTGCTTGCCATCATTCTAGTGTGACCTTACAAGTGACTGGCGGATGAGAAGAATGCGTGTTTTTCTTCATTGTGAATGATCTTGTGGATTGTAAGAGGGGGAGGCTTCAGACCACTAGCCTTCAGACCCGAGACAGCCATGTTTATCAGTGACTGGAGACATCTGAACTTTTGTCCAGTATTCTAGACGCATTGGGTGCATGGCTGAAGACTATTTCTGAACTGAAATCAGACAGTCTCCCCGGCTTTCTAGTACTGCTTTCATGGTGATTGTGTGGTTTGCAGCCTTGGTATTTGTTCACGTGATATGTACTCTCACGCCCTGGCATCGGGCCACTCCCATCTGGAAGATCTTGCGCTGAAAATGGTTCTTCAGGTGTTCTGGAACAACAAGGCTGCTGTTAACATCCTGGACTTCTGAGGAAAAAAAATGCCTATCGGATGCCTTGTATTTTGTTACCGTACTCCTGACTTCATGTTGATTCACAGTTTTAGTGGGATTTTGTATGGGCCCTGGGACCAAAAGTACACCCTAACCTCACTTGAAGCCCGTCACAATGTCTTAATTTTTATCTTCAGTGCAATTTTATTTTAAAAGATCGCTCTCTAGGTGTGTAAACCTTTTTTTCTTCAATCGACCTATTGTGTAGATTAAGAAACTTGAAGCGCCGCTCAAAGCCGAGGCTTGCCGGTGTTCAGAAAATGGGAGCAGGCGTCGGGTTGTCTCATCCAAAAATGTCCAACTGTTTTGCACGAGATGCCACTCAAACCGCCCAGGTGCTACGGTGATGTGTGGCCTCTGCCAGCGCCGCCCCAGCGAACACCACTCAAACCAACCCGACGTTACCGAGATGTGAGGCCTCAGTCAGCTCCAATCCAGCGACTACCGCTCCAACCAACCCGGCGCTAACAAGATGTGAGGCCTCAGCCAGCTCTGTTCCAGCGAATACCGCTCCAACTAACCCGACGTTAACGAGATGTGAGGCCTCAGCCAGTGCCGCTCCAACGAACCTGGTTCTAACGGGATGTGAGGCCTCAGGCAGCGCCGCTCCAACGAATACCACTCCAACCAACCCGGTGCTAATGAGATATGAAGCCTCAGCCAGCGCTGCTCCAACTAATACCACTCCAACCCACCTGGTGCTAAAGAGACGTGAGGGCGCGTTTCGCCCCGCCTTTCAGGGCTTGGTCACATGAGCAGGACAGAGAATTGTATTTGCATCATCCGCCGTGAAGGGGAAAAGTGAAGACGTGTGCGTGTGATATGCATTGACAAAGGTTTGTTGAAAATATGAAGAGACCAATTTAAAAGGATATTGAGAAAAAGGGGGGGGGGGGGGGAGTATAAAGAAAACTAAATGACAATGGTGAAAATCATGAATAAAGAGAAATTATTTTTATATAATAAATATAAATATATATATTCATTTTTTTCACACTTTATTTTCTTCATTTTCCTCCCCTTTTTTAGTTTTTCACTTTATACCTTGGAATTTTTTCTAATTATTCTTGATTTTCATCAATTTTATTCAAAGGTATAAAAGACTGGGGAAAAGGAGGAAAATTAATTAAACTAAAATAGTGTAATTTTTTTTTTTTTCCCCTTTCTCTTTTTTTTTTTTTTTTTTTTTTTTGGTCTCTCCTCATATTTTCAACACACCTTCCTTGTCAATACATATCGCACACGTTTTCACTTCACCTTCACGGTCGATGTTGCCAATGTAAGTCCTGCACATATCTCCCACCTCCTATGATCAAGCCCCGATGGCTGGGACGAAACGTGTCACAGGGGCGTAGCTGGAGCCACACATCTCATTGGCTTGAGCTGTGTCTCATGCAAAACAGTTTGGCTCTATTGTGTAGAGAGATTGATTCACCAACCTGGTCAAGAGGATATAACCATTCTATACATAATTATTTTTTTTTTTTTTTTTCCCCATTCTGATCTGAAGGGCTTTGGAGGTAAATGCTGGCAGATGGGGGTGGCCGGCAGTGTTATGCACCCGCCTTCTTCTAGAAGTGCTTTTTGACTCATTTCCTGTTATTTTCTTGTTTTATAACAGTAACTGCTTGTCCTGTTAGCATTTCTGCATCTGGGTGTGTCAAAAAAAAATCTTGTAACTGGTGTCCATTCAAAAAAAATTTGTCGTGTAGCTGTTTTTAAGAGACCTGAAATGTTAGTTCTGCATATCTGTGTTGATTTGTTGGGCGGGACAGTGGGGGGCGTTCACAGCATCCCCACAAGTATGAAATAAAAGCCGTGGATGAGCACAGAGCTCTGTTTTTTTGAGTGTTCTGGTGGCTTCTACAATTAATACTGAAATGTGTATGTGTGACACGATGGGGAGAATGTTTGCCCTGATTAACAAGCAGTGGCTCCTGGGTTGTCAGGCTGCAGTTCTGCTACGTTGGCCATTCCAGGGGGGGCGGGGGGGTTGACGTTCTCTCTATCATAAAATTTGAGCAGCACTTTGCTGAGCATGGTCCTCGATGTTCAGAAATGTCTTTTAATGCATGACCTTGTTTTATGTTTTGCTTTAAATGTACAAAAGATGTTCTATAAAATAAAGGTGCTGTTAATGCCATGGTGTGCATTGCTAATTTGACTTGTGTGTTTTAATAAAAATAAAATTTGTATTAAAAAAAGCCAACAGAGGGCACTATTGCAGACAGGAATGTGCAGTATATTGTATTGCGTTAACCTGAGACTTCTGTTTGTTTCTGTTGGCTAACAAGGATTACCAGGATGGTAAGATTGCTAGAACCCAGTGGTCTAAAAACAAAAAAACACTCGGGCCCGGGGACCAGATGTGGCCCTTTCCTTGCCTTTATCTGGGCCTCGGGGCACTATTCCACCAGCTGACACCAACCATGAGGCACCATTCCTTCTGCTGACATGATGAATGGGGCGCCCTTCCCCCTACTGACGGGATGAATGGGGCGCCCTTCCCCCTACTGACGGGATGAATGGGGCGCCCTTCCCCCTACTGACGGGAGGAATGGGGCGCCCTTCCCCCTACTGACGGGAGGAATGGGGCGCCCTTCCCCCTACTGACGGGAGGAATGGGGCGCCCTTCCCCCTACTGACGGGAGGAATGGGGCGCCCTTCCCCCTACTGACGGGGAGGAATGGGGCGCCCTTCCCCCGACTGACGGGAGGAACGGGGCGCCCTTCCCCCGACTGACGGGGAGGAACGGGGCGCCCTTTCCCCCGACTGACGGGGAGGAACGGGGCGCCCTTTCCCCCGACTGACGGGGAGGAACGGGGCGCCCTTTCCCCCGGCTGACGGGGAGGAACGGGGCGCCCTTTCCCCCGGCTGACGGGGAGGAACGGGGCGCCCTTTCCCCCGGCTGACGGGGAGGAACGGGGCGCCCTTTCCCCCGGCTGACGGGGAGGAACGGGGCGCCCTTTCCCCCGGCTGACGGGGAGGAACGGGGCGCCCTTTCCCCCGGCTGACGGGGAGGAACGGGGCGCCCTTTCCCCCGGCTGACGGGGAGGAACGGGGCGCCCTTTCCCCCGGCTGACGGGGAGGAACGGGGCGCCCTTTCCCCCGGCTGACGGGGAGGAACGGGGCGCCCTTTCCCCCGGCTGACGGGGAGGAACGGGGCTCTTTTTCTGCCATTAAAACCAACAATGAGGAACAGATGCCGGGGCATGTTCTACTTCCACTGGTCTGTGTGGCCCCCCTAAAGCCTGAAGGATAGCAAACTGGCCCTTTTCTTAGAAAGTTTGCAGACCCCAGCTGTAACCTAGAGCAGCGGTCTCAACTTTTTAAACCAAGGGCCAGTTTACTGTCCTTCAGGCTTTAGGGGGGCCGGACTGTGGCCAGCAGGAGAAGAAAAATTTTCTGGCAGCAGTAGGAGTAAACTGTGCCTCATCTTAGATATTAGGGTGAGGAATAGTGCCTCATTGTTGGTGTCAGTGGGGCAGCAAAGCGTCTTATGAGTGGGATAAATATTGCCCTACGGCCCAAATAATGGTGATCAAAGGGCCGTAGTTCTGCTCTAGCCCAATAACAGAAAGTAAGTGAACCCAAACGTAATTGATGATCCTACAACTGAGCAGAGGGTACCCCAAAAAGTGTCTCAACGTCCCAGCCAATGTTTATTAACTACACTTGGTCTTAGCCAATAGGCCAAGAAGCAATAACACAGTAACTACCTTTTCCAGCACTTTCAAAAAGTCATACACCCCAAAATGTGCTTGGTGCAAAAAAGTGATGTAAATCCCCAAGTTCAAAGTCCAACATCGAAATCATCTTCTGTAATAAATTCTTCCCTTATAAAAATTAACCTCTTGCCGCCGGTGCCTCCTGCCCTTTTAAGAGGTTTAGGATTCCTGGAGGCAGGGTGGAGTTTAGGATCATGTGACCACCATGATTGGCTGTCACGGTAGTCTCATGATCGGACAGCTCTCAATCGTAAGAAGCGTGCAGGGCGCACGCTCTCAGCACAGCTCTATTTGCACCAATTCGCACAAACATGCGGCTGCTTAGGCCAAGGATCAGATCTCCCGCTGAGAGGTCGCATGCATAGTTGCGTACGGCTGCTGCCAAGGTTGTAAACTCTCCAGATATATTGACCAGAAAAACAAAACGGCAACGCTTAAAAGCCAATCTTTTAGACCCGATTGGCTGAGAGGAGAAGCAACCGTATTGGCCGCCGAGGAGGAGACACGGGGGGGGGGGAGAAGAGAGATGAAGCTGCCCGCAACCTAGATTGGGTAAGCGTGGGGCTGGTGGGTGGACGGGCTAGAGATTGGATGGACCCCCCAGTCAGTCCGTCGGTTGGGCGCGGGTGGCAGATGGTTTGTTCACAGGCTTTTGACTTTTTTTTTTTTTTTTTTCAGCCTGTAAAAGCTCCTCTTTGTAAGTCTATATGTCCATCTAGGCGTTTACAGACACATTGGAAGAGGAGAGATTACAGACTGAAAAAAAAAACCTATCACATTCAGGAGAGGAGCTTTTGGGCATGAAAAAAAATGCTTGGTGTGCCTAAACGAGTGTGAACCTGCATAAAATCTACAGTGCTCAGCATAAATGAGAACACCCCAATAGATTTGTCAGAAAACCTTTTACTGTACATTCAGAATCCACATTTTCTATGGGACACAATACTACAAAATACTCCCACAGATCCGGGCCATTGATTGCAACTAAGACTTGTTAAAGGAGATGTATGGAAATCCCCATTATACTTACCTAGGTGGATGCGGCATCTGTCCCCCTGGGCGTCTCTGCACTGAGAACCGAGCGATCGAACACCGCCGATGGCTCGGTTCTCTCGGCTCCCTGAGCAGAGAGCTGCTGCCTGTCAACCGGCAGCTCTCCGCTCTGCTCTTCTACACTCAGTGGAGCGCTGAGCTGTGGAGGGGCCTCTAGTATGTAGACGCTATAACTTTTGCGCAAACCAATTAAAACCGCTTATTGGGATTTCTTTTTTTTTTTTACTAAAAATATGTAGCAGAATACAGTACATATTGGTTTAAAGAGGAGTTCCACCCAGGGGGGTTCAATTAAAAAAAAAAAAAAAAAATTAAAAGTCAGCAGCTACAAATACTGCAGCTGCTGACTTTTTTAATTGGACGCTTACCTGTCCCTGGGTCGGTCCAGCGATGCGGGGGGATCGAAGCCCCGCTTGCGCCCCCCTCCTCTGCTCGTCCGCGCCGGCATTTCAACTGTGGGCGCCGGGATGTGGCCTCACAGCCTGGCACCCACTGCGCATGCGCGCACGGCGCCGTGTGCCGTGATTGGCCGCTCAATCACCTGGGACCTGTAATGGGTCCCAGATTGACAGGAGGGAGGGAGCAGAGCTGAACCATTCCTGTGTCGAGGGGGAAGTGTTGTCACCAGCCCAGGCAAAGGAAGAGGCAGACTACGAGGGACCCCCTAGCAACAGGCATTTAGAGGTGAGTAAAAAAAAAAAAAATATCCAAATGTTTTTTTGTTTTTTAGAATTTTTCAGGTATTTTTGTTTTTTTGGGTGGAACCCCACTTTAAATTGATGAAGAAATTAGATTTTTTTTTTATGTTTATTGTATGTATTGTATAGCAGAAAGTAAAAAAAATATATATTTTTTCCAAAATTGTCATTTTTTTTTTTTTTTAATTTTTTGCACTATAAAAAAAAAAAATAATAATAATACGCAGATCCAATGCCATCAAAAGAAAGATCTCTTTGTGGGGGGGAAAATTGACATAAATTCTATAACCAATATAATTATCTCAGATGTCAAAAAACTTATGGGAATTCCCGTTACTAATAAAGGGCACACTGAGCAAAAAGGTAGCAATTGCCAAATTTGTGTTGAAGACAAAAGGATATCTTTAACCACTTGCTTGTTGTACTGCGGCAGAATGGCATGGCTGGGCGAAACGATGTCCTGTTAGGTCGCTTCGCCCTGTGGCCCGCTGCTCGCCCCCCCCCCCAGGGCTTTTCCAAAATTGTCGGTCCTTTTTTTGTTTATAGCGCAAAAAAAATCAAATACCATCAAAAGAAAGATTTATTTGTGGGGGGAAAATGGACATAAATTCTATTTGGGTACAGCATCGCACGACTGCCCAATTATGAGTTAAAGTAACGCAGTGCCGAATTGCAAAACATGGCCTGGTTATGCAGGGGGGGGGGGTAAATCTTCCGGAGGTCAAGTGGTTAAAGAATACAAAAAAAAAACACACACATGCTTGAGACCAACTACACAATGGGCAGATAAAAGAAAAAGCAAAAACAGTATAGTAAATAGTTTCCCAGGTTTTATCACACATTTATTATCCTTACTAACCCAACAAGGGTCACCCTGAAGAGAGCAAATGGAACTTTTTATCTTCTTGTGACCGAGCCAACATGCTCAGCCCATTACCATGACAATGAAGGACATTCCATTCATTCCATGGTATAGTAGTTGTGGTTTCGGAGGTCTCCATTTCTTTGTGTTTTTGTTACCTTACTGCTCCTGTTTAACCGTTCCGCCTCTACAACAATGGCGTGCAACCTTCTTTTATCTCTTTCCCAGAAAGAAATCCGTAAAAAAAAAAAAAATAATAATCCTTTTGTTACATGTTTGTGTGCTGTATGTTCAGATATGCTCAATAAAAGGAAAAACAGAACAGCGTTTTGTAGAGAGGTAAAGAATCCGCTGACTCACCCGTGAGGTGTGGTCGTGCTTTCAATGGTTTGCATAAATTAAACTGAGATTGTGAAACCGCACTATCAAGAAGAAAAGCACCATAGACCAAGCATGTTTGATTCAAATAATTTTATTTGTTGAAATCTGTATCAATGACAGATTTCCTAAATAAGACACCTTTTATACTAGAAAAACATAAAAAAAATGTACAAAAAACTGTTAAAAAGACAATCCGGATTGTCAACCCACATGCTGGAAATTCTACGATAAAGAGAATTATCTCGGATATCAAAAAACTTATGGGAATTCCCGTTACTAGTAAAGTGCACACTGAGCAAAAAGGTAGCAATTGCCAAATTTGTGTTGAAGACAAAAAAAAGATATTTTTTTGTTTCAATGGTTTTTATTACAAGATTAATCGACATGCAGACGTTCACGTTCAAATAGTCGTCATAAAATATTCACAACAAGGATTCAAAATCCAATAAAATCAGTGTTCCTGACTCCGTGAACATCATTGACATATAGCAATCAAGGATATAGCGTAGTTGGGGAGATTTTACTGTCTCCTATGGGCATCCTACCAAAATTTTGCAACACGGCATTACAGAACTGGTAATGGGAAAATTTAAAGAAAAAAGGAAAGAAGAAGGAAAAAAAAAAGGGGGGGGGGGGGAAGAATCAGGAAAGAGTAGAGTTCGGTGGGTCCCTTCAACAAAAGGATATCTTTAACCACTGGCCGACCAGCCGCCGCAGTTGTACTGAGGCAGAATGGCACGGCTGGGCGAAACTACATTCTGTTATGCCGCTTCGCCCTGTGGCCACTAGGGGCGCGCGCCCGCAGTTCGCCCCTCGGAGCCAATGCAAGAGCCTGGCGGTCGCAACCACCGCTGGGCTCGCACAATTACTTCTGACACACCGAGAGCGGGGATCTGTGTGTGTAAACACAGCTTCCGGTTCTCTGAGGGGGAGAAGAGACAGATCGTGTGTTCATACAAAGTATGAACACACGATCTGTCATCTCCCCTACACAGTCCCCTCCCCCCTTCAGTTAGAACACACACTAGGGAACACAACCCCTTGATCGCCCACTAGTGTTAACCCCTTCCATGCCAGTGACATTTTTTTACAGTAATCGGTGCATTTTTTTTGTTTTTTTTTTTAACTGATTGCTGTATAAATGACATTGGTCCCAAAAATGTGCCAAAATTATCAGATGTGTCCGCCATAATGTCGCAGTCCCGATAAAAATTGCAGATCGATGCAATTACTAGTAAACAGAAAAAAAAATAATAATAAAAATGCCATAAAACGCAAAATTTTGTCGTCCTCACAGCGATAAGTGCCCCAGGTGCCTGATCTCTGTTGGCACCTTTGACCAGATCCTTTGGCAGTGCCCTCGGATCCAGGGATACTGGTCTCAAATAGTCCAATTCTTACACCAGGGATCTGCAATTAGCGAACCTCTGGCTGTTGCAAAACTGCAAGTCCCATCATGCCTCTGCCTCTGGGAGTCATACTTGTGGCTGCCAGAATCTTGCTATGCCTCATGGGAGTTGTAGTTCTGCAACAGCTGGAGGTCCGCTAATTGCATATCCCTGTCTTACGCGATCAAATGGGTTCCCCCGGTATCCCTGGACCCCAAACAATGTCTGTTGGGCTTATTCCCTGAAGATGCAATAGATATATTTACACGTCACTTCTTGTCTCGCAAAACGAGCATGATTCAGGCCAAAGCGGTCTGCAGTACCGCTTTTGGCCTGAGGTGTCGGGGGGCGCCGAAGCCGAGTCGAGCCGAACGTCACGTTCGGAGATGCACGGAAAGGGCCGAGGACAGCACGGCTGACCTCGGCAAATCTCGGGTAGGAAGTCTTTCCGAGGTTTGCCAAGGTCAGCCGAAGTGTCCTCGGGCTTTTTCAGCAGTTTCCGAGGCTCTGGCTGTATCCGGTATTGCATCCCATTGAAGTCAATGCAGAACAAATTATTTTCGTTTCCATTGAACCACTTCAATGGGAAAACTCGCTTTGATATGCGAGTACTTTGGATTACGAGCATACTCCTGGAACGGATTATGCTCGTAATCCGAGGTTCCACTG
Source organism: Lithobates septentrionalis (assembly GCA_037952835.1). Lineage (NCBI taxonomy): Eukaryota > Metazoa > Chordata > Amphibia > Anura > Ranidae > Lithobates > Lithobates septentrionalis. The sequence goes on along the minus strand of JBBDGP010004316.1, from coordinate 40,681 downwards.
TATATGGAAATATCTGACACCAACAATACCGGTTGAACTCAGTGTATTTGTTTAATAATTTATTTTTTTTTCTTGACAAATTTGTTAATTTATTTTGAAAATATAAACAGTGGTATAAACAACAAAATATTGATTACCGTATTTATCGGCGTATAACACGCACTTTTTTCCCCTTAAAATCAGGGGGAAATCGTGGGTGCGTGTTATACGCCGATCCCCCGCTGACTGTGAGCGGAGGAGCGAGCGCCGCCGAAATACATACATAGCCGAGTGTACTCGGCTAGGTTCGGCTAGCTCCGCTCAGTCACGCCCAGTGGCCCAGTGATGGACATAACACAGGACTGGGCGTGACTGTGAGCGGAGCGGAGCTAGCCGAACCTAGCCGAGTACACTCGGCTATCTATGAATGTCGGCGGCTCTCGGCTGCTTTCGGTTTCTCTCGTAGTGATGTGGGCGGAGCCGAGCGCCGCCGACATTCATAGATAGCTGAGTGTACTCGGCTAGGTTCGGCTAGCTCCAAGTACACTCGGCTATGCTCGAATGTCGGCGGCGCTCGACTCCGCCCACATCACTACGAGAGGAGCCGAAAGCGCCATATTTAAAAACTGACAAGTCTGCAGTGTCACTGGGCAAGGCTGCAGATGACACTGACAAGGCTGCAGATGACACTGACAAGGCTGCAGATGACACTGACAAGGCTGCAAATGACACTGACAAGGCTGCAGATGACACTGACAAGGCTGCAGATGACACTGAAAGGCTACAAATGACACTGAAAGGATGCAGATGACACTGACAAGGCTGCAGATGACACTGACAAGGCTGCAGATGACACTGAAAGGCTACAAATGACACTGAAAGGATGCAAATGACATTGAAAGGCTGCAGATGACACTGACAAGGCTACAGATGACACTGACAAGGCTGCAGATGACACTGAAAGGCTGCATTGAGCTTAAATGTAAGTTTTTTTTTTTTTTCCTTTAAGTTTTTTTACCTAAAATTCCCTCCTAAACTTGGGGTGCGTGTTATACGCCGATAAATGCGGTACATTAAATGGTAGCATTAGTTGAATTTACATATCAAATCTTAGTATTACTTGTAGTTACAAGCAATTAAAGGCTTAGATAGGCTATAGAGAAATATTAAGGAGGGGGGGGGGGATTGGGGAAATGGGAAATGGGAGAGGGGAAGGGGACTGGGAGGCACGAGTAGCCACCTGTACTAGGTCAAAGAAATGCTATGGCCCGTACTTGATCCTTGACCCGTTAGGGTACTGTTGCTGTAACCATAAATAGTGGTATAGTGGGGGGGGGGGGGTGGAGTAAGCCCAATAGAGGTGGGCTTAGGTAAGGGGTTACTGTGGGCATAGGATTTGGAACTAGATAAAAGCAACTTTATTATGGATAATATCAAACAATAAAAATCACATGATATTGTGAAGTGCAGTGATCATTACAACAACAATGTAACAAAATGGCCGCGGACAACAACTAGACAGACAGGACAAACAATTATAAAAGAAGTGGAGCTAGCCCAGTCGGGGCGTATTGCTTTGTGCCTCAGGGACCCTAAGGCTGCTTTCACACTGGGGCGGTGGGGGCGTCGGCGGTAAAACAGCGCCATTTTTAGCGCTGCTTTACCATCGTTTTTGCGGCGGTGTTCGGCCGCTAGCGGTGCGGTTTTAAACCCCCGCTGGCGGCCGAAAAAGGGTTAAAACCGCTCGCATAGCGCGGCTATAGCCGCGCTGCCCAATTGATTTCAATGGGCAGGAGCGGTGAATACACCGCTCCTTCACCGCTCCAAAGATGCGGCTTGCAGGAGTTTTTTTTTTTTTCTCCTGCCAGCGCACCGCTTCAGTGTGAAAGCCCTCGGCTGTTTTGGGTCGGTTTGCAGATGGTATTTTTAGCGCAATAGCGACTGCAAACCGCCCCAGTGTGAAAAGGCTCTAAGGGGCTGCCAATTAGCCAAATGGTAATATTCTAAATGAATGAACCATAAAGTATTAGTTCTCAGTTGGTAGTGGGTTAGAAGGTCAGCTGTGGTCCAAAGCAATGAAGGGGTGGAGAGAGGGAGAGAGCAGAGACGCGTGTGCTGATGAAGAAGCAGGATATCATTAACTAAGTGTACTGCTTGGATGGTAATGTAAAGTAACCAAGGCTCGTGTTGATAATGGAAAAGAATCTAGAAAGTAATACTGGGTAGCAGGGAAAGAATAGGCAGTCCAGTAGATCAATCCATATTACCCTGTTTCCCCGAAAATAAGACCTACCCTGAAAATAAGACCTACAAGGACTTTAACTAGGGCTTATTTGGGGGGTAGGGCTTATATTGCAGCCATCACCGACAATCACGCTAGGTCTTATTTTCGGGGAAACAGGGTAGTAGTATGGGAATTCCCAGTTCGATCAACAGTTGAGTGATCAAATTAAAGAGGCAGCAAGAAGGGGTCTGACCCGGAGTAGCGAACAGAGAAGGTATGCCACATCCCATAATAAAGTACAACAAACAATGGGTTCCCCTCAGGTGGGATTTTTAAGGCATTACCAAAAAAGCGTTCATAGTATGTATAAAAAAAGAAAATTTTATTCCAAAATACACACACATAGTACAAAAATACCAAAAAACAAAGTCAATTCAAGCATAAAAAAATATACATATATACAAGTGCATCAAAAACAGCATGTGGGGGACAGAAAATAATCACAATGGACAAACATATAAGCATGGGATGAGATGGGTCTCACTAAACCGACGCGTTTCGGAAAGTCCTTCGTCAGGGTTTGACAAGTGAGGTTTGTCATCTGTTTGATATTACAGAAGCAAAGAACACAAAGTAGTTAGCATTCCATATACATGTGACATAATATGTCCCCCATACCTCATATGTGAGAATGGACTCACTTACCCGATGCAAGTGTTTACAAAGAGATTCAAAGCAAAAGAACAGCTCTGCTGTGGTATCCCAGGCCGTATGTGTCTCCAGCCAATCCAATTGAGAGTGAACGGAGTATTAGAAGGGGTTCATGTAGAGGACACACTATCCCTAGATGCTGAAACACGCCACGTCCAAATTAGGGCGCAGCGTCTGTGCGTGGGCTGGGGTCCACAGAAATCTTCGGACCTAAGACCAAGCAAACAGTATCATGAGGAGTGGTGAAGAGTTGGGGGTGAGCACCCCCATAGGACTGGTACAAAAAACCTATCTGTGTGTAGAGGCTAAGGATCAAAAAGAAACATACCTGGGATCTGGAGCCGCAAAAAACACCTACAGGAAATACCGTAGGGGGAGGGGAGGAGGGCACGAAGGGTACCTTGCTGACCGTCAAGCAGACATCATGAAAGGGATCTGGTGTTGGGAGGAAACGGGGGATCATTGTTTAAAAAGGCCCGTAATGCAAAAGATATATGTACATGGGTTGTGGTATATACAACCACACCACACAAGAGAAAATGATCAGAAGGGTAGAGAGCTCCCCAAAAAGTCAAAGGAGCAAAAAGCTTCCCCGCAGTACCCCCAATCCGACAGATGACTTACCTAAACAGCTAGGAGCCCAGCGTGAGTGTAACATCCTCCTCCGATCACAGGGTCAGAGTGGATGAGCTCCGCTATTTATCCCCACTAGAAGTGAGGCCAGCTGATTGCAACAGCAAACAGCTGTGTGCATCATGTACACCCTGGGCTCCCTCCTCCCATTCGGCACCAGCTGACAGGAGATCCGCCCCTAGGCAGAACTCCTGTCATCCTGGTCCAATGGTGGGCCCCCTGGGAGTGGACCGCGCCACGCCCCCCCAAGACGAAGGGAGTGGTCTACATGCTCTGGTGTGACTGCGGATGTTTCTATGTCGGAAAAACCAAATTGGAATTCTGGCATAGGGCATACCGCCACATCAGAAGCATGCAGACATGTGACCCCGACTTACCACTGGGGAGACATACGGCCCTGGTCCACCAGGGAGAATTCCCAAGAATCAAATTTTTGATCTTGGATCGGGTCCACCCAGGCTGGAGAGGAGGAGATTGGAATAAGGATCTCCTCCAACTTGAACTGAGGTGGATCTACAATTTAAAGGCGACCAGACCCCCTGGACTCAATGACTCCACTTGTTTTAAGCCCTTTTTGGAGGGCTTTGACTCTGGGAGCATGGAAAGGTAGATCCTTTCTTGAGTCTCTGGCTGTGTGCATGCCCCAGGTCCTGCCATACGATTTGTGGGTTATTTGAATTTAGGCCCTTGACCTGTCTCCATCTTTGCCCTTACAACTTTTATGCTCTACTTACCCGTACGCTATGTCCATAGTAGGAACTCAATTTGGGGCTCTAGATGAGAGGGACCTATGTGTATGCCCAGGTTTCAGGTGTGGCAGGTCACTGGGGTTATCCCCTGTGATGTTCATCGTGCCCCAGGCACGCTGTAGTATTGGGTTCTGTTCCCCCTTTCATTTTATTTCATTTATGTGTTCATTTATTTGCTCAGGAGTTCTATGCTCTTTTCTCCCCATGTCAAGGCTCTGCTGTGTTCTCCCACGCCCTCGTGGCACCAATTGACATCCAACATGCTTATGTGACCTTGGCTTGTATGAAAGTGTAAGCCTGCAACCTTTTGTATTGTTGTTGGCACATGCGTTTTTTTTCCCTTTTTTCTAGGCACCGCCCTTTGCCGTCACTGTGCGTGGACCCAGCACGGGAAGGCTGTCCCTTTTTGGGACACACTAGGGGAACGGATCCTGTTCCCCTCGTCCTGACCGGGTTCAGCGTCAGCTGTTTCCGGTCCTGGCTTCCCGTGCTGGTGGGAGTGGACGGCGGCGCGCGCCTCCGGGACGCGGCGCCGTGACGTCAGCCGCGACGATGCGCTCCAGCATCACTGGTGCGCATGCGTGGTGTGGGGTCAGTATCGGCGCCGTTCGCTCCCTCTTGGGGGGGCGTGGCGCGGTCCACTCCCAGGGGGCCCACCATTGGACCAGGATGACAGGAGTTCTGCCTAGGGGCGGATCTCCTGTCAGCTGGTGCCGAATGGGAGGAGGGAGCCCAGGGTGTACATGATGCACACAGCTGTTTGCTGTTGCAATCAGCTGGCCTCACTTCTAGTGGGGATAAATAGCGGAGCTCATCCACTCTGACCCTGTGATCGGAGGAGGATGTTACACTCACGCTGGGCTCCTAGCTGTTTAGGTAAGTCATCTGTCGGATTGGGGGTACTGCGGGGAAGCTTTTTGCTCCTTTGACTTTTTGGGGAGCTCTCTACCCTTCTGATCATTTTCTCTTGTGTGGTGTGGTTGTATATACCACAACCCATGTACATATATCTTTTGCATTACGGGCCTTTTTAAACAATGATCCCCCGTTTCCTCCCAACACCAGATCCCTTTCATGATGTCTGCTTGACGGTCAGCAAGGTACCCTTCGTGCCCTCCTCCCCTCCCCCTACGGTATTTCCTGTAGGTGTTTTTTGCGGCTCCAGATCCCAGGTATGTTTCTTTTTGATCCTTAGCCTCTACACACAGATAGGTTTTTTGTACCAGTCCTATGGGGGTGCTCACCCCCAACTCTTCACCACTCCTCATGATACTGTTTGCTTGGTCTTAGGTCCGAAGATTTCTGTGGACCCCAGCCCACGCACAGACGCTGCGCCCTAATTTGGACGTGGCGTGTTTCAGCATCTAGGGATAGTGTGTCCTCTACATGAACCCCTTCTAATACTCCGTTCACTCTCAATTGGATTGGCTGGAGACACATACGGCCTGGGATACCACAGCAGAGCTGTTCTTTTGCTTTGAATCTCTTTGTAAACACTTGCATCGGGTAAGTGAGTCCATTCTCACATATGAGGTATGGGGGACATATTATGTCACATGTATATGGAATGCTAACTACTTTGTGTTCTTTGCTTCTGTAATATCAAACAGATGACAAACCTCACTTGTCAAACCCTGACGAAGGACTTTCCGAAACGCGTCGGTTTAGTGAGACCCATCTCATCCCATGCTTATATGTTTGTCCATTGTGATTATTTTCTGTCCCCCACATGCTGTTTTTGATGCACTTGTATATATGTATATTTTTTTATGCTTGAATTGACTTTGTTTTTTGGTATTTTTGTACTATGTGTGTGTATTTTGGAATAAAATTTTCTTTTTTTATACATACTATGAACGCTTTTTTGGTAATGCCTTAAAAATCCCACCTGAGGGGAACCCATTGTTTGTTGTACTTTATTATGGGATGTGGCATACCTTCTCTGTTCGCTACTCCGGGTCAGACCCCTTCTTGCTGCGTCTTTACATGGTAGTAGATACCAACCCCCGTTTTTTCTGACACGCAGTAGCGAACTACTAACTCTATTTTTTTTGGGCTATTTGGCCTGTATACATTGAATATACTCATATTGTTTATATTGCACTGTACTAGCTTTTTTGTTTATTTCTTTTTTGTTTTGTGCATTGTTTCATTAGAAATTTGTAGATCATGGCCAATTACATGGGGAGCAATTGGGACAATCTTATGTCTGGCTATCTCGATGAGTACGGTAAGAATGAACACATTGAATCAGAAATCAAAGGCCTTTTTTTGAAACTCACTAAACTCCTTGAGAAAAAATCATCCCTGTACTGGCACATCAGATCCTTTCGGGATTATATTAATGACAATATGAATCCATTGGGACTCAGGGTCCAGATCTTCCCCAACCTAGAGGGCCTGGACACTGAGTTCAAAAGTGCCTGGGAAAAGATCCTACGTACCTGTTCCAAAGACATGATGGAACTTCTTATTACTGAATATCACAAACGGTCCGACGCGCTGGATGGTGACATTCAGACCATATGTCTAAAACTTCAACCACTCCAAACCCATAAGATTTATTTAGACAGGGAGACCAAACTTAAAAAACATCTTGAGGACTTTAATAAAGATATTCTTATCAAAAAAGAAAACAAATTTAGTAGGGACCGCGGTGCCTTTGAAGAGAACAGGGCCTATCGATGGAATCAACCACAGTCCCAAAACTACAATAGATTTAGGAACCGGAGGGATCATTACTCTGCCATCTCTAATTCTTCTTCCAGTGTTTCCTCTATCTCCTCACAGGTTTCATCTAAAACCAAAAAGGGAACACGTCCCAACCAGAGTGAAAGTAGATCTCAGGGACCAAGGACTCATAACACGAATACTTTGGATGGCTCACAAAACACATCTGTGATGGCAGGTAGATCAGTAGGAGGGCTCAGTGGCTGTCCCACTGTTCCCCCTTTACCTCTGGTGAACAACACCAATTCACCCCCGGTCACTAGATCTAAAACCACTCATCAGGGAACTGACAGACAGGATGCTGTCCCTTTAGTAGAGACACTTCTGAGCAAACCCACAAACAAAACCTAGATGGGGCTGGGGGGGTGGGCTTGTTGGACGGTGCTGTTCGACCTCACAGGTCTTTCAGCATTGTCAACCTCTCCTCCCATGTCCTCACAGAAGGGGAAGAACGCATACTCCAGAAGGGACTGGGGTTCTGCCCCAATGAAAACATGGACAGATTCGAGGTCGTCAAAGACCTCGAACTGTTCGCACGAAAATTAATGTTAAAAAACATGTATCATAAACCCCAGGGATCCACAGACCTCACACCCCAAGAAAACCGGGCCATCGAGCAGCTGGTGTCGCTCTTGGAAGAGAGCGACACGACTGATCTCATAGACCGGATTGATTTACCATCTGTACTTTCCCTTCCTTTATCCAACAGGGAGGAGCCGGCTCAAAAACCGGACCAGGGGTCTAAACTTAAAAAGAAATCAGTCCAGTTTCCACCCCCAAGTTCCAACCCAAATATCGCTACGTTTCTCAAACTGGTCCACAAAGACATTGAGAGGTTGCGTATTTACACCCCTGAACGGACCAATACCAACCTGGCTGACAGACAGGCACTTAAGCAACTTGGGGACAATAAATCTATAGTCATTAAGCCCTCGGACAAGGGGGGGAACATTGTCCTGATGGACAATGCCCAATACATCTCAATGTGCCATAAAATACTCTTGAATAAGAACTGGTATAAACAAATTTCCAGGGACCTCATCAACAGGTTCCACCAGGAATATTATTCTCTGGTGGACACTGCATACAATAACAAAGTCATTAACAAGACGGTTTGGGAGTACATCAGGGTGAAATTCCCTGTTGTACCAACCTTCTACTCACTACCAAAAATCCATAAAGACAGCCAGAACCCCACAGGGAGACCAATTGTCTCAGGTAGAGGGTCCATTAGTGAACATGCAAGTCGTCTGATAGACGAATACCTTAAACCTCACGTCACGAGTCTACGCTCATATGTAAAAGACACCATACACTTTTTGAAGATCATAGACAATCTTACTATACCTGACAATGCATACTTAGTGACGATTGACGTAGAGGCTCTATACAGCTCCATTCCCCATGCAGGGGGACTGAGAGCTGTTAAAAAGGCTATCTTTCAGAGACAGGATGGAGACTGGACCTATAATGACTTCATATTACAACTGTTGGAATATATTTTATATCACAATGTTTTTTCCTTTGATGGTTCCCACTTTCTCCAGGTGCAGGGGGTGGCGATGGGGACGTGTTGCGCCCCGTCCTACGCCAACCTGTACCTGGGGGAGTGGGAGACCACCTTTCTCAGTGATGAGGACTCGTCGATGTATACGAACCACTTCCTGTTGTGGTTCAGATACATCGACGACATTTTCACAATTTGGGATGGCCCTATAGAGTTGCTGCAATCATGCCTTCTGCACATGAATAAAAATCGATTCAATCTGAACTTCACCATGGCATCAAGTCGCAGGGAGATCGCATTCTTGGATGTCATGGTTTCCAGGGACGGGGATGGTGGACTCAGCAGTGGCCTCTTTCGGAAGGCCACTGCTGGGAACACCATCCTGCATGCCTCTAGCTTTCATCCACCCAGTCTCATTAAATCAATACCCTACAGCCAATATTTGAGGGTACGTAGAAACTGCACCGATGAAGCGACTTTTAGGATAGAGGCCAATAATCTGCGTGCGAGACTTCTTGAGAGAGGGTATTCGCGCACCTCCCTCAAAAAAGCCTACAAACGGGCCATCACACATACCAGGCAGACCTTAATCTATTCACAAAAAAACAAAAGTCAGGACAAATCTCTACGTATTATCACCAAGTATTGTAACCAACACATTGAAATCAAGAGAATTGTGTCTAAGTATTGGCACATTCTCACTATGGACCCTAACCTACAGATACTTCTCCCTGAAAGCCCCCTCTTTACCTTTAGGAGGGCCACCTCTCTATCCTCTAGACTGGTGAGAAGCGAATTTAGGGATGCCAAGTTTGCCCAGCATTGTAAATATAGGGGCACCTTCATGTGTGGAGCCTGTGGATACTGCAGATTCATGTTTACTACAAAAAACCCCACGTTACCTAACGGTAGCGTTTTCAGGCCCAAACATTTTGCCAACTGTAAGACGAAGGGAGTGGTCTACATGCTCTGGTGTGACTGCGGATGTTTCTATGTCGGAAAAACCAAATTGGAATTCTGGCATAGGGCATACCGCCACATCAGAAGCATGCAGACATGTGACCCCGACTTACCACTGGGGAGACATACGGCCCTGGTCCACCAGGGAGAATTCCCAAGAATCAAATTTTTGATCTTGGATCGGGTCCACCCAGGCTGGAGAGGAGGAGATTGGAATAAGGATCTCCTCCAACTTGAACTGAGGTGGATCTACAATTTAAAGGCGACCAGACCCCCTGGACTCAATGACTCCACTTGTTTTAAGCCCTTTTTGGAGGGCTTTGACTCTGGGAGCATGGAAAGGTAGATCCTTTCTTGAGTCTCTGGCTGTGTGCATGCCCCAGGTCCTGCCATACGATTTGTGGGTTATTTGAATTTAGGCCCTTGACCTGTCTCCATCTTTGCCCTTACAACTTTTATGCTCTACTTACCCGTACGCTATGTCCATAGTAGGAACTCAATTTGGGGCTCTAGATGAGAGGGACCTATGTGTATGCCCAGGTTTCGGGTGTGGCAGGTCACTGGGGTTATCCCCTGTGATGTTCATCGTGCCCCAGGCACGCTGTAGTATTGGGTTCTGTTCCCCCTTTCATTTTATTTCATTTATGTGTTCATTTATTTGCTCAGGAGTTCTATGCTCTTTTCTCCCCATGTCAAGGCTCTGCTGTGTTCTCCCACGCCCTCGTGGCACCAATTGACATCCAACATGCTTATGTGACCTTGGCTTGTATGAAAGTGTAAGCCTGCAACCTTTTGTATTGTTGTTGGCACATGCGTTTTTTTTCCCTTTTTTCTAGGCACCGCCCTTTGCCGTCACTGTGCGTGGACCCAGCACGGGAAGGCTGTCCCTTTTTGGGACACACTAGGGGAACGGATCCTGTTCCCCTCGTCCTGACCGGGTTCAGCGTCAGCTGTTTCCGGTCCTGGCTTCCCGTGCTGGTGGGAGTGGACGGCGGCGCGCGCCTCCGGGACGCGGCGCCGTGACGTCAGCCGCGACGATGCGCTCCAGCATCACTGGTGCGCATGCGCGGTGTGGGGTCAGTATCGGCGCCGTTCGCTCCCTCTTGGGGGGGCGTGGCGCGGTCCACTCCCAGGGGGCCCACCATTGGACCAGGATGACAGGAGTTCTGCCTAGGGGCGGATCTCCTGTCAGCTGGTGCCGAATGGGAGGAGGGAGCCCAGGGTGTACATGATGCACACAGCTGTTTGCTGTTGCAATCAGCTGGCCTCACTTCTAGTGGGGATAAATAGCGGAGCTCATCCACTCTGACCCTGTGATCGGAGGAGGATGTTACACTCACGCTGGGCTCCTAGCTGTTAAGGTAAGTCATCTGTCGGATTGGGGGTACTGCGGGGAAGCTTTTTGCTCCTTTGACTTTTTGGGGAGCTCTCTACCCTTCTGATCATTTTCTCTTGTGTGGTGTGGTTGTATATACCACAACCCATGTACATATATCTTTTGCATTACGGGCCTTTTTAAACAATGATCCCCCGTTTCCTCCCAACACCAGATCCCTTTCATGATGTCTGCTTGACGGTCAGCAAGGTACCCTTCGTGCCCTCCTCCCCTCCCCCTACGGTATTTCCTGTAGGTGTTTTTTGCGGCTCCAGATCCCAGGTATGTTTCTTTTTGATCCTTAGCCTCTACACACAGGTTTTTTGTACCAGTCCTATGGGGGTGCTCACCCCCAACTCTTCACCACTCCTCATGATACTGTTTGCTTGGTCTTAGGTCCGAAGATTTCTGTGGACCCCAACCCACGCACAGACGCTGCGCCCTAATTTGGACGTGGCGTGTTTCAGCATCTAGGGATAGTGTGTCCTCTACATGAACCCCTTCTAATACTCCGTTCACTCTCAATTGGATTGGCTGGAGACACATACGGCCTGGGATACCACAGCAGAGCTGTTCTTTTGCTTTGAATCTCTTTGTAAACACTTGCATCGGGTAAGTGAGTCCATTCTCACATATGAGGTATGGGGGACATATTATGTCACATGTATATGGAATGCTAACTACTTTGTGTTCTTTGCTTCTGTAATATCAAACAGATGACAAACCTCACTTGTCAAACCCTGACGAAGGACTTTCCGAAACGCGTCGGTTTAGTGAGACCCATCTCATCCCATGCTTATATGTTTGTCCATTGTGATTATTTTCTGTCCCCCACATGCTGTTTTTGATGCACTTGTATATATGTATATTTTTTTATGCTTGAATTGACTTTGTTTTTTGGTATTTTTGTACTATGTGTGTGTATTTTGGAATAAAATTTTCTTTTTTTATACATACTATGAACGCTTTTTTGGTAATGCCTTAAAAATCCCACCTGAGGGGAACCCATTGTTTGTTGATCAAATTAAAGAGGATCATGAGCAGTCAAACATATCACACTGGTCTTGAGCCTCCAATGGGGTTGCCTGGCAAGTATGTGTAGCTTGGTCCTTAATGACATTAACACCGCTGCATTTGTATACTAGTATAATGTTGCTGACAAGCCAAAAAACATATGGGCTGGTATACAATTCCATATATCAGTACGTTACCATCTCCGCCAGGAGCTGCGCCATGTAGTCCACTGTAATCCACTGAGCCTGTGAGGCGATGGATCCCTTGTCGTTTCAGTGGCGAGCTGCGACGAGGCACAAGTGAGAACAGCCTGTGCAGGGTACTATAGCTTGGCTGCAGCAATAGGCGATATGTTATTTGAAAGACTAAGGTGTTGCAATCAATTTTAACAATTATATAATCAAGAGTAACAAAAAATGAAAAAGTTGTTAAACTTTTAACTTTTAGAGTAATATGTAATAAAGAAATAATATTAATTTCTACGAGATTCGTTTACTTATAATAGGACATTAGAGCTTACTATGTTTAATAATTTTTTATTCTTTTATGAAGTTTATTGAGCAGCACGATTATACTTACTATGTATGTTACACTGTACAATTTCTCTGCATAACCTTTTTGTACTGAAAGAAAAAAACTCAAACTTTTGTTTCTAATAAAAAATAAAAAAAAAGCCATAAAACTATCTCCTATTTTGTAGACGCTGTAACTTTTGCGCAAACCAATCAATATACGCTTATTGCAACTTTTTTTCCCCAAAAATATGTAGACGAATACATATCGGCCTAAACTGAGTAAAAAAATAGTTTTTTTTATATATATTTTTGGGGGATATTTATTATAGCAAAAAGTAAAAAAAAATGAATTTTTTTCCTCAAAATTGTCGCTCTTTTTTTGTTTATAGAGTAAAAAATAAAAACTGCAGAGGTGATCAAATACCACCAAAAGAAAGCTCTAGTTGTGTGGGGGGGACGTCAGTTTTGTTTGGGTTCAATGTCGCACGACCGCGCAATTGTCCGTTAAAGCGACACAGTGCCGAATCGCAAAAAGTGCTCTGGTCAGGACGGGGGTAAAATCCTCCGGGGCTGAAGCGGTTAATCACCAAGATCAAGCTCATAAATGACCAAAACTTGGAGTCCAAACTAGACACTGGTGATCAATCTTGATGGAGGTAACTTTCAGTGTATGGCAGAGTAATATCTCCTTATAATCATGTGTATTGTAATTGGTCATTGATTTAAAGCAGCAAGTATTTCCTCAATATAGATAGGGAATGGGTATGACAAACCGCAATAAATGATAGTCAAAGAATGTTGCAGTTTTGTAGCACAAACCATTCATTAAGGATTTCACAGTGAAGGTAGCGGTAAATACTAGATCCTTAATTGAAAGGGGTTGAGAACAGGGGCGGACTGACCATTCGGGGCACTCGGGCACTGCCCGAGGGCCCCATGCCACTGAGGGGCCCCATCAAGGTTGCAAGCCTCAATAAAACCAGGGACAGTATGTAAAAATCAGTTTTTTTTTTTAAATCCCAAGAATATAGCTGCCCCGCCTCTCCAGTACCTTTTCAGTGTGTGTATGTGTATTCTGTGTGTGTATACTGTGTGGTCCTATAATCTATTGCCTGGGGGCCCCATAATCTTCTTCTATTGCCCGGGGGGCCCATGAGTTGTCAGTCCGCCCCTGGTTGAGGATTAAGAACAGCTGATGTGAAATCTTGATTTAATTTTCAAGACAGCAGATTTCTTTGTTTTAATGGATACAAGGCACAGTATCTGTAGATGTATCAACTTCACAGTGGTTAGAGTAATATATCATCGTTTTTTTGTCAGTCAAATCTCAGCAATTCAGCGTTATTTGAAACAGTATGAATGGCTAGTTGCCAGAGAAAGTACTCACTGTTACCATGACGCTGGGGTTCAATGAACCAATGATTGGATCTGATGGATGATGGCCACGGAGCTGTGTTTCAATCGTTCAAAGTTATCCTCGCATAAAGTTGCTGCAAAAGAGGTTTTTCTAGGTAATAGTGGTTACAATCCTTTTGTCAGTGCCCAGTGTTGCTCTATGAAGACAGAGCAGGCCGGCCGGCCTATCTTGAAGTCCCTTTTCAGAGATCTTGTGGCTTGTGTGTGGGTTCCATTGCCAGGATTGAATAATGTGATGATGTCACTGGGATGACGCGTTTCGTCCCCCAATCAGAGGACTTCTTCAGAATGACCTTCCTCGTTGTTCATCGCTTTGTACTACAAAGACACTCCAATTATTATTATTATACAGGATGTATATAGCGCCAACAGTTTACGCAGCGCTTTACTATATATAAGGGAGACAATACGGTTACAATACAATAAAATACAAGAGGGTTAAGAGGGCCCTGCTCAGAAGAGCTTACACTCTAGTAGGGTGGGACAGGTGATACAAAAGGTTGTAACTGGGGAATGAGCTGATGGAAGTGATAAAGTAATAGTTGGAGGCATGATGGGCTTCCCTGAAGAGATGAGTTTTCAGGGATCGCCTGAAGGCAGTTAGATTAGAGTAGGAGATAGTCGGAAAGGTTGAGGTAGAGAGTTCCAGAGGAGGGGAGAGGCTCTGGAGAAATCCTGGAGAGGAGCATGGGAGGAGGAGACGAGAGAGCTTGAGAGCAGGAGGTTAGGGAGGAGCGGGGAGAACAGTTTGGGTGATATTTGAAGACAAGATTGGTGATGTAGCTCGGAGCAAATTTGTGAATGGCTTTGTATGTTGTAGTTAGTATTCTGAATTTAACTTACTGGGGGCGATCTGGAGCCAGTGTAGAGATTGGCAGAGAGGGGTGGCAGACACTGAATGGAGGCCAGTGTAGAGATTGGTGGAGAGGGGTGGCAAACACTGAATGGAGGTCAGTGGAGAGATTGGCGCAGAGGGGTAGCAAACACTGAATGGAGGCCAGTGGAGAGGGGTGGCAGACACTGAATTGAGGCCAGTGTAGAGATTGGCAGAGAGGGGTGGCAGACACTGAATGGAGGCCAGTGTAGAGATTGGCGCAGAGGGGTGGCAGACACTGAATGAAGGCCAGTGTAGAGATTGGCGGAGAGGGGTGGCAGACACTGAGCAGAGGCCAGTGTAGAGATTGGCAGAGAGGGGTGGCAGACACTTAATGGAGGCTAGTGTAGGGATTAGCGGAGAGGGGTGGCAGACACTCAACGTTTGGTAAGGTAGATTTTTAGAGATGTTAAGGAGGTGACGTCCTCAAGCTTTTGACAACGATTGGATTTGGGGATGGAAGGACAGGTCAGAGTCTAGGATTACACCTAGTTCCCTGGCATGAGGGGACGGAATATTAGTTGCATTATTGATTTTGATAGAAAAGTCATGGATGGGTGGGGAATATTATCAGCTTGGTTTTAGAGATTGAGTTTGAGCAAGTGGTGCGACATCCATGCAGATATGTCAGTTAGTAATGCGGGAGGAGAGGAGACTGAAGGAGTGAGGTGAGGAGTAGACAGATAGTTTTGGGTGTCATCGGCGTAGAGATGGTACTGGAAGCCGTGGGCAGTTTTCAAGTGACCAAGGGAGAAAGTGTAGATAGAGAAGAGAAGGGGTCCAAGAACAGAGCCTTGGGGGATCCCCACAGAAAGGGGCAATGGAGAGGAGGAGACAGAGTTGTGGGTAACACTGAAGGAGCGCTGTGATAGGTAGGAGGAGAACCAGGATAGAGCAGAGTCTCAGAGGCCAAGGGAATGTAGTTTATTGAGAAGGAGTTGGGTGGTCAACAGTATCAAAGGCCGCAGAGAGGTCAAGCAGTAGGAGTATGGAGTAGTGGCCATTGGTTTTAGCAGTTAGTAAATCATTAATGAGTTATAGTAAGGCAGTTTCTGTGGAGTGCTGCAAGCAAAAGCCAGACTGTAAGAGGTCAAGTAGGTTATTTTCACTGAGGTAGGAGCTAAGATGGTTGTAGACTTATGCTGCGTACACACGAGCGGACTTTACGGCAGACTTTGCCCGGCGGACGGGATTTCGTCGGACAATTCGATCGTGTGTGGGCTCCAAAAGTTGGACGGACTTAGATTTGAAACATGTTTTAAATCTATCCGTCGAACTCGGTCGAAAAGTCCGTTCGTCTGTATGCTAGTTCGACGGACAAAAAGCCACGCTAGGGCAGCTATTGGCTACTGGCTATGAACTTCCTTGCTTTAGTCCGGTTGTACGTTATCACGTACGAATTCGACGGACTTTGGTGGATTGTGTGTAGGCAAGTCCGTTCATTCGGAAAGTCCGTCATAAAGTCCGTCGAAAAGTCTGCCGGGCAAAGTCTGCCGTAAAGTCCGCTCGTGTGTACGCGGCATAAGCATTCTAGAAGTTTAGAGGTGAAATGGGGGCAATGAGATGGGTCTCAAGTTATTCAGGTTGGTGGGGTCCAGTTTGGGCTTTTTATGTATGGGAGTGATCTGCCCATATTTTAGACGGGAGGGAAAGGTGCCAGTAGAGAAGGAGAGATTGAAGATGTGAGTGAGGGAGCATAGGATAGAATAAGATTGTGACCGTAGTAGGTGTGAGGGAACAGGATCCAGGGGACAATTGGTTAGGTGGGCATCTGAGAAAAGTTGTGTAACCTCTTCAGTAGTAGCCAATTCAAAAGAGGAGAGTGTTGGCTGTGCTGTTTGGCAAGGTATGTTGAGTGGGGAAGATGTATGCACAGTGGAGGTTCCTTACATATTGCATCAATCTTATCTTCGAATTGACTGGTAATCTCTTGGGCAGTTGGGGGGTGGGAGACAAAGCAGAGAGTTAAAGGTTGAGAAGACGGGGTCTGGGTGACAAGGTATTAATAAGAGAAACAAAGTGGGCTTGTTTGGCAGCATGGAGACAGGAATTGTATCTTATGAGGGTAGATTTTTATAGGGTGAAGTCCTGCAGGGCCACAGTCGTACAAGAGCGCGGGAATGTCTCTTGAGATTTCTAGTGTTGTCAGTTTGCCAGTGTTGTAATGGTCGGGGCCTGATTCTGCATGTAGTTAGAGGAGCAAGCACAAACCCAATGTGACCAGCTCCATGGGGTAGAACCATCTATACCAGGTATCAGCCACCCAGTCAGTTCCCAGTACAACTTTCCCTCCTCTGAAGTCATTGGTTGTTAGGACTCTCAGCATCCTAACAACCAATGACATCACATATGTGCCCCTCCCACAACATCACCGGACAGGGGTGGAACTTCCTCCATCCAGACCTGCAGCCTCCCACCCTCTGGGGGGGCACTTTGATGGGGACACCTGATGTAAAGGGGGGGGGGACTCTGATGGGTACACCTGATTAAAGGGTGCACTCTAATGCAGACACCTGATGTAAGGGGCACTCTGATGCAGGGGGGTGGGGCACTGTGATGGGGACACCTGATGTAAGGGGGCGCTCTGATGGGAACACCTGATGTAATGGGGGCAATCTGATGGGAACACCTGATGTAAGGGGGGTACTCTGATGGGGGCACCTCATGTAAGGGTCCAACATACTATTATTATTATTATTATTATTATTATATTATTATACAGGATTTATATAGCGCCAACAGTTTGCGCAGCACTTTATAACATGAGGGCAGACAGTACACTTACAATACAAATCAATACAGGATGGATCAGAGGGTCCTGACCGTTAGAGCTTACAATCTAGAAGGGAGGGTCAAGTGGAAACAAAAGGTAATAACTGTGGGGGGTGAGCTGATGGAAAAAATTAAAATGCAGTTGTTGGGTGTGGGTAGGGTAGGCGTCTCTGAAGAGAAGGGTTTTCAGGGATCGTCTAAAAGCTAATACAGTAGGAGATAAGCGGACAGATTGGGGTAGGGCATTCCATAGGATTGGAGAGGCTTTGGAAAAGTCCTGGAGGCGAGCATGGGAGGAGGTGACGAGGGAGCTAGAGAGCAGGAGGTCTTGAGAGGAACGAAGAGAATGAGTAGGTTGGTATTTAGAGACTAAGCTAGTGATGTAGCTGAGGGCGAAATTGTGGATGGCTTTGTACGTAGTTGTTAGAATTTTGAATTTAATTCTTTGGCCGAGCGGAAGCCAGTGGAGGGATTGACAGAGAGGAGTGGCAGACACAGAGCGATTGGTAAGGTGGATGAGTCTGGCAGTGGCATTCATGATAGATTGAAGAGGTGATAGACTATGTAGAGGCAAGCCAATGAGAAGGGAGTTGCAGTAGTCGAGGCGAGAGAGGACCAGCGAGTGAATTAAGAGCTTTGTTGTGTCATTGGTTAGAAAGGGGCGTATTTTGGAGATGTTGCGGAGGTTGAGGCGGCAGGATTTGGACAGTGATTGGATGTGTTGCTTGAAGGAGAGTTCAGAGTCCAGGACTGCACCTAGAACCTTGGCATGTGGGGATGGGCCTATAGTTGTGCCCAACGCAACGCATTCCCAACGCACACATTCCTGAAAAGTGGCTGTAAATGTAGATGGGTGCTGCAGCAAACACTGGCTGTAACCGAAGGTTATGAGGTTGAGAGAATGTCACCAGCACGCCACAAACCTCCAGAACAGGTCCAAAGCTTTATTCCGTGATCACATCATTGTAACAGAAGCTATAAGGGGAGGGGGGGGGGTTGCTGATGGGGACACCTAATGTAAGGGGGCACTTTTATAGGGACTCCTGATGTATAAGGGCACTCTGATGAGAACACCTGATGTAAGGCGCAACTGTATTCCCCATGTATTGTTTATATCATGGCTAGTGTTATTATATATTAATTGCAATACCAGGAATTTATATAGATTCACTTATATACGTTCATTGGGATATTTATACGTACATTCACTTATATATGCACTGTGATACTTATACGTATATTCCTAATCATACTTATGTTGTCACCTTATTGCCTTAGGTGGTTTATAGCACAACACACAGGTGTTAATTTGATTTATCTAGGGTTCCACCCACATCAGTTTAAGGAGCGCCAATTACCCCTTATCTCTTTTTTCTAAGGGGGAACTGTGTTGGGGAGACCCGATGTAATGGGGCACTCTGATGGGAACACCTGATGTAAAGCGGAACTCTTGGGGGGGCTAAGCGAAAGAAAATCTATGGATTCCCCCATTCACACTAACAGCATGGATGGAGGAATTTCCACTGCCGGCTATTGCATAATATGATAGGGTGCAGCCACTGTGCGGAAGATCATTTTCCACACAACTTGCTTGCTAGCAAGGTCACCCACAGCTCGAAGATTCAGCAGGAATCGGATGAAATGTAAGCCGTCTATGGGGACCTTTAGACTTTCATGCTCGAGACTCGATCCAAAAGAGATTATGTGGCTAAGTCTACTCGTTCATCAATGATCCTCATCCGACCTGACAGAGCAAGAAGGATGGAGAGCAATTGCAGGATTGAGATGTGAAAAATGTTTTGGGAAGGACCCTCTTACTCAAAGATTGATTACACACATACCCTGTTTCCCCGAAAATAAGACCTAGCGTGATTGTCGGTGATGGCTGCAATGTAAGCCCTACCCCCCCAAATAAGCCCTAGTTAAAGTCCTTGTAGGTCTTATTTTCAGGGTAGGGCTTATTTTCGGGGAAACAGGGTAGGGCTTATTTGGGGGGTAGGGCTTATATTGCAGCCATCACTAACAGTCACGCTAGGTCTTATTTTCGGGGAAACAGGGTAGGTTTGTATTTAAACTCCCATGTACATAGACTACCCTCATACATATGTGAAGGATACATCTCACACATGTATGCTACATCCATCTCGGGACAATAATTTTCCATCTGGCTTGGTCAATTTTTAATTCAAGCCTGGTGGTGTTTGTAGGACCAGCCATTTGGCCAATTCCAACTGAATTGGGACCTTTGGAATCTCCCAGTTAAAAGCTCAGACCTCACCCTGAATGAATATGTGTTGCAATGTGTAGCTGTTCATCAGCGATCCTCATCCAACCTGACAGAGCAAGAAGACTGGACAGCAATTGCAGGATCCAAATGTGCAAAATTTGTTTTGGGAACGTCTCGTTTACTAAAAGAAAGATTAGATACATAGATTAGCTTTATAAATTCCCTGTACTGAGAACACCTTCACAGATATGTGAAAGACACATCTCAATTGATTAAAGACCTGTCTCTCTAGGTACAATTTTAGTGGGGTTGCTTTCCAAGGTATTTAATTTCAGTATCCCAAACCAGCTAGGTACTAGGAGCTAAAGATTTTCCGGGTGGAATTGCTCAGGTTCCTCCTTCCGCCACTGTCAGGGCTGTGCCATGGTCAGAACAAGTGCTCCATCCATGTCCAGACCATATTTATGGTAGTGGGAGAGGGTTTGTTTTATAGCAAATTGGGCATCTAGCATGTGAGTCAAATTGTGTCCTGGTACAGATACGTAGACGATACAGTGGCTATAGAAAATAATCACCTCCCTTTAAAATAATCACCTTTTTGTTGTGTTGCAGCCTAAAATGAAGACGGAAACAGTTTTTATTTTTTATCCAGCTGTATTTTTCTCAGTGCAACTTATAACTTCCAAGGGAAAGATATAACACCAACATGGCAAACAAAATGTAAATACAGAATCACTGAGTTGGAAAAAGGATCCCCCTTGTGTCGGTATTTTGTTGAACCACCTTTTGCTGAAATTCCAGCCTTTAGTGTGTTGGGATTTGTGTCTACTAACTTTGCACATCTAGACTTTGCAATATTTGCTCTTCTTTGCAGAACTGCTCAAGTTCAGTTACATTTGATGGTGACCGTTTGTGGACTGCAGTCTTCAAGTCATTCCACAGATTTTCAATGGGGTTTAAGTCTGGGCTCTGACTAGGCCATGCAAGGACATTCACCGCCTTCTCCTCCAACCACTGTGTGCACATTTTTGCTGTGTGCTTTGGCTCATTGTCATGTTTGAAGGTTCTTCCCATTGACAACTTTCTGCCAGCAGAGGGCAGCAGATTTTCCTCAAGAATTTGACAGTATTTTTTTTTTGCCCCATCCATTTTTCTACCGTCATAATAGGATATTACCACCCATAACAGGATATTACCACTCCCCATAATAGGATATTACCCCTTCCATGCTTTACTGTAGGAATGGTGCTGTTTGGATCGATTTCCGCCAGACATATAATTTGGTGTTGAGGCCAAATCATACCTTTTTCCATCCCTAGCCACGATGTCCGCCGGCCAACCGCTATCGTGGGCACGAGAGCCAGAACGGGGATCTGTGTAAGTAAACAGACAAACCTCCGTTCTGACAGGGGAGGAGAGACCGATGTGCTGTTCCTAGTAATTTGGAACAGCGATATGTCTCCTCCTCCAGTCAGTCCCACCCCCCCCACAGTTAAAAACACATAGTGAGGAAACACATTTAACCCCTTGATCACCCCCAGTGTTTAACCCCTTCCCTGCCAGTGACATTTATACAGTAATCAGTGGCTATTTTTATCTCTGATCGCTGTATAAATGTCAATGGTCCCGAAAAAGTGTCAAAAGTTTCTAATCTGTCCGCTTCAATGTCGCAGTTCCACTAAAAATCGCTAATTGCTAGTAAAAAATAATAATAATAATAAAAATGCCATAAAACTATCCCCTATTTTGTAGACGCTATAACATTTGCGCAAACCAATCAATATACGCTTATTGCGATTTTTTACCAAAAATATGTAGAAGAATACATATCGGCCTAAACTGATGAAGAAATTTGTTTGTTTTATTCATTTTTTTTTAAATTTGGGGGATATTTAGATATTTATTATAGCAAAAAGTAAAAAAATATTGTTTTTTTTTTTCAAAATTGTCGCTCTTTTTTTTGTTTATAGCGCAAAAAATAAAAACCGCAGAGGTGATCAAATACCACCAAAAGAAAGCTCTATTTGTGGGAAAAAAAAGGACGTCAATTTTGTTTGGGTACAGCGTCGCACGACCGCACAATTGTCAGTTTAAGCGATGCAGTGATGGCCTGGTCATTAGGGGGGAAAATCTTCCGGGGCTGAAGTGGTTAACGTAAAATATCACAATTTTTTTTATAAAAAATTATAGAGCAAGACCCCCTGTGTAACTCTAAACTGAAAAAGGTGTTTAAAGTGTCGCCTATGGAGATTTAAGTACCGTAGTCTGTCGCCATTTCATGAGCGTGCGCAATTTTAAAGCATGACATGTTCGGTATCTATTTACTCGGTGTAAAATCATCTTTCACATTTTCCAAAAAAATGGGCGTATATATCGTGTTTTGTTTTTTTCTAAATTAATTTACCTGCTTCAGCCCCGGAAGATTTTACCCCCTTCATGACCAGAGCACTTTTTGCGATTTGGTACTTCCTTCGTTTTAACTGACAATTGCGCGGTCGTGCGACGTTGCACCCAAACACAATTTACGTCCTTTTTTCCCCACATATAGAGCTTTCTTTTGGTGGTATTTGATCACCTCTGCGGTTTTTATTTTTGCGCTATAAACAAAAAAAGCGCGACAATTTTGAAAAAAAAAAAACATTATTTTTTACTTTTTACTATAATAAATACCCCCCAAAAATATATAAAAAAAAACAAATTTTTTCCTCAGTTTAGGCCGATACGTATTCTTCTACATATTTTTGGTAAAAAAAATCTCAATAAGCGTATATTGATTGGTTTGCGCAAAAGTTATAGGGTCTACAAAATAGGGAATAGATTTATGACATTTTTATTATTAATTTGTTGTTAATTAGTAATGGCGGCGATCTGCTATTTTTATCGGGACTGCGACATTATGGCGAACACATCGGACACTTTTGACACTATTTTGGGACCATTGTCATTTATACAGCGATCAGTGCTATAAAAACGCACTGATTACTGTGTAAATGACACCGGCAGGGAAGGGGTTAAACACTAGGGGGCGATCAAGGGGTTAAGTGTGTCCTAGGGAGTGATTCTAACTGTATGGGGGGAGGGGCTACTAATCACATGACAGCGATCACTGCTCCCGGAAAAGAAGAGAGGGGGAGCAGTAGATCCCTGTCATGTCACTAGGCAGAACGGGGAAATGCCTTGTTTACATAGGCATCTCCCTGTTCTACCTCTCCACACCGCAATCACGGGCCACTGGCGAACATCGAGTTCCCGGGACCCGTGGCGGGTGCGCAAAAGGCGGCATATTTAAAGGGACGTACCTGTACGCCCATTTGCCTGCCTGTGCCATTCTGCCGACGTATATATGTGTGTGCGGCGGTCGGCAAGCGGTTAGAAAAAAAGTTTAATTTGAAAAACCGCTGTGGAAATACCAAGTGTAATAAAAAAAAAAAACGATCGCCATTTTATTCCCTAGGGCAGTGATGGCGAACCTCCGCACCCCAGATGTTTTGGAACTACATTTCCTCATGATGCTCATGCACTCTGCGGTGTAGTTGAGCATCGTGGGAAATGTAGTTCCAAAACATCTGGGGTGCCAAGGTTCACCATCACTGCCCTAGGGCATGGGTGCTCAACCTGTGGCCCTCCAGCTGTTGCAGAACTACAAGTCCCATCATGCCTCTGCCTCAAGTCATGCTTGTAACGGTCAGGGGCTTGCAATGCATCATGGGACTTGTAGTTCCACAACAGCTGGGGGGGCCACAGGTTGAGCACCCATGACCTAGGGCAGTGATGGCGAACCTCGGCACCCCTGATGTTTTGGAACTACATTTCCCATGATGCCCGTGCACTCTGCAGTGTAGTGGAGCATCATGGGAAATGTAGTTCCAAAACATCTGGAGTGCCAAGGTTCACCATCACTGACCTAGGGTCTCTGCTAAAAAACAAAAGTATCATTTTTAGGGGTTCTAAGTAATTTTCTAGCAAAAAATACAGACTTGTAAACAAAAAGTGCCAGAAGAGGCCTGGCCGGCAAGCAATGATGTACCGGTATCAGCAGAATTGGTATTTTATCAATCAGGATGTCATATTGAAAAAAAAAAAAAGCCTTCCTTTCCCTCTAATTGCCCTAAGAAGGGGCAGAACAATCCAAGATCGTCTTACCAGAAGCCATTTCAGCCTAGTAGACTAGCGGGATCTTCTCACGATAAGGAAGAAATATGGCCGGTGTGAGTATTATGAGGATATAAAGGAGTTATTTAAGTAGCGGGTAACAATATACATCGAGCGCTATGGAGAGCGTGAAAGGAAAAATCCGCTTGGTCTATATGATATCATGTCCCTGTGCCCTGAGTTATGTGAGAAAAGTGAAATAATCCTTAAGACGCGGATATAAAAGGAGGAAATTTAAGAACGAGTATTGGAAGACATTTTGCCTTTGAGCAATAAAAGCAAAGTATCGGGGGAGGGGGTCGTGTTCTGGAGAGGAGTCACCGAGATTAGAGAAAGAGTGACATACATAGAAAATGACCACAAAGATAATGTGTCCGCTCCCAAAACAGCGGCTTTCAGTGATGGGATCCCTTAAAATAAAAATAGGCGAAGCACCTAAAAATAAAGAGACGGCAGCAGCATTGATATTAGATATCAGAACACGAAGGTGACGCGGCTGGATAGAAAAGAGAATAACTATAGAAATGTACTCAATACATTACAAAGTAATACAAATGAAGCTAAAATAAGTGATGAATTGTTTCATTTAATTTTAATTTAATATGTTAATTATATTTAGGTAAGTTAAAGATATCAGGTGTTTGAGGTGTAAGATAACACTATTGTTGTATATATTGATTTATTTTATGTATTACATGTATATAATGCCGACAGATTACACAGCGCTGTACATTCACACCAGTCCCTACCCGCGAGGAGCTTACAATCTAAGGTTTCTATCTCATATATAGGGATGAGCTTCGTGTTCGAGTCAAACCCATGTTCGACTCAAACATCGTCTGTTTGCCCGTTCGCCGAATTGCGAACGATATGGGCCGTTCGCGCCAAATTCGTGTGGCGCGTCACGGCCCATAATTCACTGTGGCATCGCAGTGCATTGCTGGCTGATGATTGGCCAAGCATGCACTATGACCCGCATGCTTGGCCAATCACAGCGCCGTCTGAACAGAGAGCCGTAATTGGCCAAAGCCAAGGAGGCTTTGGCCAATTATGGCTCAGGGGATTTAGTACACGCCCCACACTATATAAGGCCGCCTGCACGGAGGCCCTGTGTAGTGTGTGTTCCGGCGTTGAAAGAGATAGATAGACAGAGAGAGACAGACAGTGACATTTGATTTGAGTTAGATAGATTAGGCAGAACAGTCAGTCAGTTAGCTGCACTTACAGTGTATTGTGTATATATGCATCCCAGGTGTTGCGCATATATATATATA
Organism: Lithobates septentrionalis; assembly: GCA_037952835.1. Taxonomy (NCBI): domain Eukaryota; kingdom Metazoa; phylum Chordata; class Amphibia; order Anura; family Ranidae; genus Lithobates; species Lithobates septentrionalis. The sequence goes on along the minus strand of JBBDGP010004316.1, from coordinate 15,569 downwards.
TATATATATATATATATATACTGTATTCAGTTTAGCTAGATCCGTTCCTGTTATCTTCTTACTGACAGGCAGGCTTGTCTTGTTACAGTATTTACAGCTACCTGAAGAAAATTACTGGTGTTCTTTTGATCCTATTAGTACCACAGTCAGGCAGCTAGACTATTTACAGTTAGTGCAGTGCGTCCTGCTCACAGTGTTCAGCTAAAACTACCTGTAGAAGGTTGGTGGTGTTCTCATACTACAGGCAGGCAGTTGATTTTGCTAGCTGCAGTATCAGTACATATATATATATATATATATATATATATATATATATATATATATCCCAGCTTAGTGCAGCTACAGGCCATTAGTATGTCTGGAAGGCCAAGAAGGAGAGGCAGACAGTCACAAGCCAATAAGAGAGGGCAAGCAGGCTCTGTGTCTAGTGCTGGTCGTGGAGACGGTGCATCCTCATCAGCACGTGGTCGTGGGACACGCTTGGCCTTTTTTACGGCAGCTGGCCGTGTTGAGCCGCAACATGCGGAAGACTTGGTCGAGTGGATGACCAAGCCGTCCTCATCCTCCTCATCCTCTCTCACCCATGCCCAGGGTACTTTGTCTGGCAAAGCAGCGGCCTCTTCCCTCGGCTCAATGTCATGAGTGACTCCTTCCCTAGCCCCACCATGTCCTCCTGAGGAGTCCCTCGAACTGTTTGACCACAGTGTTGGGTACATGCTCCAGGAGGATGCCCAGCGTTTGGAAGGCTCTGATGATGATACTGAGCTCGATAAAGGCAGTAACATGAGCACGGACAGAAGGGGTGCCCAAGAAGGACAGCAATCTGGCAGTCATGCTCCCCCTGCTGCAGCATACTGCCAGGTTTGCTCCAGTGATGAGGAGGGAGGGGATGATGAGGTCACTGACTCAACGTGGGTGCCTGATAGGAGAGAGGAGGAGGAGGAGGCGGCACATCACCAACGAGGCAGGATGCCCTCCAGGGGCCAGCCTAAGGGCAGCACATTGACTGCATCACACCCCAAAGCTCCACATGTGCAGGGTGCTGCAGTCTCTGCGCGTTATTCAAAAAGTTCTTTGGTGTGGGCCTTTTTTGAGATGAGTGCATCAGATCGCACCGCTGCTATTTGCAACATATGTCTCAAGCGTATCTCGCGTGGCCAAAACATCTCCTGCTTGGGTACCACATGCATGACCAGACATTTGTTGACCTGCCATGCAGTTCATTGGCAAGCGTATCTAAAAGACCCACACCAAAGAACAAAGAGGACCTCTCCTTGCTCCTCATCAGCTGAGATCTCCAACCCCACTATACCTTCAGTCAGCTCTGAGACCTGCACTGAGAGGAATGAAGGTGTAGAATTAGGTGTGTCACAGCCAAGTATTTGTGGGCAATCTGCTTTTGGTACACCGACGTCAGATTGTACCAGGCAAATTTCCCTGCCCCAGCTGCTGCACCGCCGAAAGAAGTTTGCTCCCAGCCATCCACATGCCCAGCGGTTGAATGCTAGCTTGGCAAAATTGCTAGCATTTCAACTGCTGCCTTTTCAGTTGGTAGACTCTGCCCCCTTCCGTGAGTTTGTGGAATGTGCGGTTCCTCAGTGGCAGGTACCCAAACGCCACTTTTTCTCACGGAAGGCGATTCCGGCTCTCTACCGGCATGTGGAAGGCAATGTCCATGCCTCGCTGGACAGGTTGGTCAGCGGTAAGGTGCATATTACCGCTGACTCATGGTCCAGCAGGCATGGACAGGGACGTTACCTAAGTTTCAGGGCGCATTGGGTGACTCTGCTGGCAGCTAGGAAGGATGCAGGACAAGGTGCAGTAGTGTTGGAGGTTGTTCCGCCACCACGCCTCCAAAATGCTAATGATTGTGACACACCTCTCTCCTCCAACCCCTCCTCTTCTTCTTCCTCCATGGCCTCTTCCTGTGCTTTGTCCTCGGAACCAGCGGTGCTCCGTAGCCGTTCAAGGGGCTACGCAAGTACGCAGGCCAAAAGATGCCATGCGGTGCTTGAGCTGGTGTGCTTGGGGGACAGGAGTCACACTGGGGCAGAGGTTCTGTCAGCTCTGCAGGGGCAGGTTCAGAGGTGGTTGACGCCACGCCAACTTAAGGCAGGAATGGTGGTTTGCGACAATGGCACCAACCTCCTCTCTGCCCTCCGACAGGGACAAATGACCCATGTGCCCTGTTTGGCTCATGTCCTTAACTTGGTGGTGCAGCGGTTCTTGGGCAGGTACCCGGGCTTACAGGATGTCCTGAGGCAGGCCAGGAAAGTCTGTGTGCATTTCCGCCGGTCATATAATGCCAGTGCTCGGCTGGCGGACCTCCAAAAGGAGTTTAACCTGCCCAAGAACCGCCTAATCTGTGACATGCCCACCAGGTGGAACTCAACGTTGGCCATGCTGCAGCGGCTGCACACGCAGCAGAGGGCCATCAATGAGTACCTGTGTGACTATGGCACCAGGACAGGGTCAGGGGAGCTTGGTTTTTTTTCCCCACGCCAGTGGGCCATGATCAGGGATGCATGCACTGTCCTGTCACCATTTGAGGAGGCCACGAGGATGGTGAGCAGTGACAGTGCATGCATCAGTGACACTGTCCCCCTTGTCCACCTGTTGGAGCACATGCTGCGTGGAATAATGGACAGGGCACTTGAGGCAGAACAGAGGCAGGAAGAGGAGGACTTCCTTAGCTCTCAAGGCCCCCTTTATCGAGACAGTGTTCCTGTGTGCCCGCCGATCACACAGGAAGAGGAGGAGGAGGAGGAGGAGGAGGAGGAAGATTGTGTCAGTATGGAGGTGGAGCCTGGCACTCAGCATCAGCAGCAGTCTTTAAGGGATCAGTCCCAAGAAACACATGGACTTGTACGTGGCTGGGAGGAAGTGGCTGCGGACCATGTCGTCCTTAGTGACCCAGAGGACTCCGGACCGAATGCCTCAGCAAACCTACGCTGCATGGCCTCCCTGATTGTCATGTACCTGGTAGGTTGTGAGCCTGAAGTGCAGGAAGCGACCTCCCTTACAGCTCCCACTCCCGTTCCCCTGGAATGGAGACAGAGGGCCAGGAGTGAAGAGTGGTATGGGTGCCTGGCAGGATCAACAGTGGCTGAAGGTCCAGTAGTGGTGGCACCCTCTGGAGTCAGTAGCCTGAGGAGTAGACTGGAAACAGAGACTGGAACACTGGGCTGGAACACAGCAGAAGGTAGCCTGGAACACTGGACTGGAACACAGCAGAAGGTAGCCTGGAACGCTGGACTGGAACACAGCAGAAGGTAGCCTGGAACGCTGGGCTGGAACCAGGAACAACAGCAGGCAACAGCAGACTGGAAGCTGGACTGGAACCGGGAACAACAGCAGGTAGTAGACTGGAACGCTGGGCTGGAACCAGGAACAACAGCAGGTAATAGCAGACTGGAAGCTGGACTGGAACCAGGAACAACAGCAGGTAGTAGACTGGAACGCCGGGCTGGAACACAGCAGAAGGTAGCCTGGAACGCTGGACTGGAACCAGGAACAACAGCAGGTAATAGCAGACTGGAAGCTGGACTGGAACCAGGAACAACAGCAGGCAATAGCAGACTGGAAGCTGATGAACACAGCGGAGGGTCAACAAGCCGGTAGTCAGTAACGTTCAGACAGCAGAGGTACCAGGGGTAATGCAGAGGGATGGTCAGGCAAGCCAAGAGGGTCTGGTGCAGGCAGATAGCAGGATCGTCAAAACAGGAAGCCGGGTCAGATAACAGGAAACACAGATCAGATCAGGTAACACTCACAGAACGCTGTAGAGCAGACAGCAGGAACGGAGTGTGCCAGGCAGGTTTAAATAGCCCGCCTGACACCAGCGGGAGTGCGCGCGCGCGCGTGCCCGTGCGTGACCGCACCCGTGAACGCGCGCGCATGCGCAATGGGACCCGTGGCCGGGTTCCCGTGCGCCTGGGACGCCGATTACTGGCAGGATCTTCGTGACATTGCCCCCCCCCCAAGGGGCAGCCTCCGGATGCCCCTTTGAAAAAATTTCTCTGGATGGGCTGTTTTAAAGGCTTGTAACAGGTTTTCAGCATGAATATTATCCTCTGGCTCCCAAGAATTCTCCTCTGGACCAAACCCTTCCACTTTATTAAGAATTGATCTTGGTTACCTCTTTTCCTGTGGTCCATGATAGCCTCCACCTCGAATTCCTCTTCCCCATCTACCAGGATTGGATCAGGAGGATCCGTACTTCGACCTGGAAATGGGTTAGTAATAGATGGTTTGAGCAAGGATACATGAAAAACTGGATGTACCTTTAGTGAATCCGGGAGTTCAAGTTAATATGCAACTTCATTAATTCTCCTTTTAACAGGAAATGGTCCAAGAAACTTGGGACCCAATTTCTTGGAGGGGCAGGCCAACTTAAGGTTTATGGTGGACAACCATACCTGATCTCCAGGTGCAAGTAAGAGCTCGCCTCGCCTCTTTTTATCGAAGATTGCTTTGTTGTACTCCTGGGTTCTGGTCATGGTGTCCTGTAAAATTTGGTTGTTAGAGGTAAAGAAATTCAATTTCTCCTGGACTGCGGGTACTGTGCATTCTGGAAGAGAGTTTGGTAAAAATGAGGGGTGGAAACCATAATTCGCAAAAAACGGAGTTTGCTTGATAGCAGAATGAATAGAATTATTATAAGCGAATTCAGCCAATGGTAAAACAGCAATCCAATTATCTTGGGCAAAGGAAGAAAAACAGCGCAAATATTGTTCAAGGGTCTGGTTTGTTCTTTCTGTTTGCCCATTAGTCTGGGGGTGGTAAGCCGATGAAAATGAGAGTTCAATGTCCAAGGTTTTACACAAAGCCCTCCAGAATCGAGAGGTAAATTGTACCCCTCGATCTGAAACGATGTTAACTGGTACCCCATGGAGCCTGACGACCTCTTTAATGAATGCTTGTGCTGTTTCTGTAGCTGAATGGGGTACCCTTCATTGGGACAAAGTGCGCCATCTTCGACAACCGGTCCACTATGACAAAGATTGAAGTGAAGCCCCCGGCCGGGGGTAGTTCTACAATAAAATCTATTGAGAGCATTCTCCAGGGTCTATCTGGGACAGGCAAGGGTTTTAGTAGACCCCATGCCTTTGTTTTGTGCCCCTTGTTCCTAAGGCAGGTGGTACAGGACTCTACAAACTCTTTACAATCCTTGCGCAGCTGAGGCCACCAGAGGGTGCGCTGAACCAAATCAGTGGTCTTAGCTACACCGAAATGCCCAGCCAGCGCATGATCGTGACAAAGCTCTAGTACTGGAACTCGTAATGTTTCAGGGATAAAGATCCTACTCTCATGCCACAATAACCCGTCCTTGGCCTGAAGCTCTGTCTTAATGGAAGATTCTATTTCTGCGGAGGCCTGCTTAATCTGGGAAAGCAGGTTTCCCTGAAGTAGAAGAAAGTTCCCTGGAGACAAAATGGTGTCTGGAGGGGAAATCTCTTGAGGTTTGTGAAACATCCTAGACAGGGCGTCAGGTTTGGTATTCTTGGAACCAGGACGGTAAGTGACATGAAAGGAGAACCTGGAGAAAAAGAGAGCCCACCTGGCCTGACGTGGTTTCAACCTCTTTGCAGACCTCAAATACTCCAGGTTCTTATGATCTGTAAAGATTAAAACTGGATGAGCGGCACCCTCCAACAGATAGCGCCACTCCTCCAATGCCGACTTGATTGCCAACAACTCTCTGTCACCTACATCATAATTTCTCTCTGCCGTGGATAATTTACGAGAAAAGAAAGCCACAGGATACAGCAGGGCTTTGGTTCCCTGTCTTTGGGATAATACTGCTCCCACAGCAATTTCAGATGCATCCACTTCTAGAATAAATGGCAGAGAGGAATCTGGATGCTTCAGTACAGAGGCGGAGGTGAAAAGGCCCTTGAGAGTCTCAAAAGCTTTTTGAGCCTCGGCCGACCAATGGAAACGTGTACCCTGTTTGGTAAGCTGTGTGATGGGTGCAATGATGGCTGAGAACCCCTTAATAAATTTGCGATAAAAATTAGCGAATCCAACGAATCACTGGATTCCTTTCTTATCAGTCGGGACTGGCCAATCTAGAACGGCCGTGACCTTCTGGGGGTCCATTTTAATGCCCTTACTTGAGATGACTAACCCTAAAAATGGAATACTTTCCTGTTCGAATTCACATTTTTCAGCCTTTGCATATAGACCGTGTTGTCGAAGTCGGCCCAATACACTTCTGACGTGCCTGCGATGGGATTCAAGGGAACAAGAGAAAATCAATATGTCGTCTAAATAGACGATGACAAACAGATCTAAAAAGTCACGTAACACATCATTAATAAAGTATTGAAATGTGGCAGGGGCATTACACAGGCCGAAAGGCATCACGAGGTACTCAAAATGTCCATAACGGGTACGAAAAGCAGTCTTCCATTCGTCTCCATCCCTGATACGAACTAAATTGTAGGCCCCACGGAGATCAAGTTTGGTGAATATGGTAGCCGTTCCCAGTCTCTGAAACAACTCGGGTACTAAGGGGAGAGGGTACCGATTCTTCACAGTAATTTTGTTTAGGTCGCGGTAATCCACACACGGCCTGAGGGTCTTATCTTTCTTCTGCACGAAGAAGATGCCTGCACCTGCGGGGGACGTGGATGGACGAATGAAGCCTCTTTTGAGATTTTCATCAATGTATTCCTTCAATGCCCCTTGCTCCACCTCAGTCAGGGGAAATATTCTTCCAAAAGGAATCTCAGCACCAGGGAGTAACTCAATGGGACAGTCATAGGCCCGGTGAGGGGGTAACACCTCTGCCCTCTGTTTACTAAATACGTCCAGGAAATCATGATAGGCGGAAGGAATGGATTGACGTAAACTAGGGTCTGTATCTAGGCACAACAGAGTAGGGGTCTCCTGGGTGTTCTGGGTTCTGCAAAACTGTTGGCAGTAAGGAGAGGGGAAGGTCACCTCACCCGTGATCCAATTTATGTCCGGATTATGGGCCTGTAACCATGGCATGCCGAGAATTATGGGAAACAGGGGTGAAGCAATAATGTCCAGACGTAGCTGTTCCTGATGGATGTTGGAAATGGAAACGGGTATTGGCATAGTCTCTTGGGTGACAGGTCCAGACTTGATAGCGGTCCCATCAGCTAGGTGGATAGAAAGTCCATGGGCTTTAGGTGACAGGGGTATTTGGTGTTGGCTGGCAAAACGAGAATCCATGAAACAGCTGCAGGCTCCTGAATCAATAATGGCGGTGATTTGTAGATCCTTCCCTGGAAGCTGTAGCAGAAGAGGAAGAGCAAGGTGAGTGGTATTTTTTGCCAGAGATGTCACATAGTCAGTAGATAGGGATAAACACTTACGAAGTTTGAGGGGACAGTTCCTGACATAGTGCCTGGGTTCCCCACAATACAGGCACAAGTTATTTGCTTGACGACGTTGTCGTTCCTCTGGGGTGAGGGAAGGCCGCAGACACTCCTAATTGCATTGGCTCAGGTAAGTTAAGCGTGGAGGCAGGTGGTGTAGAAGATGGGTGATGGGAAACTCTAGGGGTAACCCAGGTTGGACGAGAAGACCCCATAGCTCTTTCAGATCTGCGCTCCCGTAGGCGTCGATCGATCTGAATAGCTAGATCGATTAAAGCATTTAAAGTCTGTGGTGTACCCACCCTGGCCAGTTCATCCTTCAGAGGATCAGAAAGTCCCAACCGAAATTGATAACGGAGAGCCGCATCGTTCCAATTAGTGTCCGCACTCCACTTCCTGAATTCGGCCACATAATCCTCTGCTGCTCTGCGACCTTGTTGAAGGGTGTGTAGAGCCGCCTCTGCAGTTACAGATATCTGGGGGTCATCATATAACTGGCCTAGTGCATCAAAGAAAGTGGAGAGGTTGGTCAGAGATATGTCTTTTTGCTCTAAGAGGCGATGGGCCCAGGTTTGGGGGTCCCCAGAGAGTAAAGAAATCACGTAGCCCACCTTTGTAGCCTCCAGGGAAAAGGTACGTGGCTGAAGAGCAAAAAACAGTTCGCAGGAGTTGCGGAAGGCTCTGAACTTATGGCGATTTCCAAAGAAACGTTCAGGTGTGGGAACCTTAGGTTCCGGGGGGAGCATCACCACCGTTGAGGAAGGCCCAACTGAAGGAGCAGGAGCAGAGGTAACTCCCTGGGCCCCAATGGGGTTAGACAGGGTTAACACTCGTTCCTCCAGTCTGGTGTATCCTTGCTGCAGATTCTTGACTGCTTCAGTCAATCCTGTCAGGTGTGCACAGAGTTCCTCCATGGGAGACGTTCCCTGCTCAGGCTCAGACATGGCTGTCTGCTACTGTCACGTACCTGGTAGGTTGTGAGCCTGAAGTGCAGGAAGCGACCTCCCTTACAGCTCCCACTCCCGTTCCCCTGGAATGGAGACAGAGGGCCAGGAGTGAAGAGTGGTATGGGTGCCTGGCAGGATCAACAGTGGCTGAAGGTCCAGTAGTGAAGGTCCACTGGGCTGGAACACAGCAGAAGGTAGCCTGGAACACTGGACTGGAACACAGCAGAAGGTAGCCTGGAACGCTGGGCTGGAACCAGGAACAACAGCAGGCAACAGCAGACTGGAAGCTGGACTGGAACCGGGAACAACAGCAGGTAGTAGACTGGAACGCTGGGCTGGAACCAGCAACAACAGCAGGTAATAGCAGACTGGAAGCTGGACTGGAACCAGGAACAACAGCAGGTAGTAGACTGGAACGCCGGGCTGGAACCAGGAACAACAGCAGGTAATAGCAGACTGGAAGCTGGACTGGAACCAGGAACAACAGCAGGCAATAGCAGACTGGAAGCTGATGAACACAGCGGAGGGTCAACAAGCCGGTAGTCAGTAACGTTCAGACAGCAGAGGTACCAGGGGTAATGCAGAGGGATGGTCAGGCAAGCCAAGAGGGTCTGGTGCAGGCAGATAGCAGGATCGTCAAAACAGGAAGCCGGGTCAGATAACAGGAAACACAGATCAGATCAGGTAACACTCACAGAATGCTGTAGAGCAGACAGCAGGGATGGAGTGTGCCAGGCAGGTTTAAATAGCCCGCCTGACACCAGCGGGAGTGCGCGCGCGCGCGTGCCCGTGCGTGACCGCACCCGTGAACGCGCGCGCATGCGCAATGGGACCCGTGGCCGGGTTCCCGTGCGCCTGGGACGCCGATTACTGGCAGGATCTTCGTGACACTGATCCTGCAAAGCCTGCGTAAGGTTCCTCGTATTCGTGGTATCAAGGAGAAGGACCAATACTGGCTGGCAACCCTCCTTGATCCACGTTACAAGGGTAAGGTTGCGGACCTTATCTTGCCATCGCAGAGGGAGCAGAGGATGAAACATCTGCGGGAGGCCTTGCAGAAAGGTCTGTGCAACGCGTTCCCAGAGACTGGGAGGTTACAAACTCCTGTTTCTGGACAACGTGTTGCTGAGGCTTCGGTCAGTCAAAGAAGGAGCGGTGGAGAAGGTGGCCGTCTGACCGATGCGTTCAGACAATTTTTTGGTCCGCAGCCCCAAGGTATGATCGGTTCCAGCAACCATCGCCAGCGTCTGTTTTACATGGTGCAGGAATAACTAGGGGCAAGATCTGACTTGGACACCTTTCCCACCGAAAATCCTCTGGGTTACTGGGTCTTGAGGATGGATCACTGGCCAGAGCTTGCACAGTATGCAATTGAGCTACTGGCCTGTCCTGCATCCAGCGTTCTTTCGGAACGCACATTCAGTGCTGCTGGAGGCTTTGTAACCGATCACAGGGTGCGTCTGTCCACCGACTCGGTCGATCGACTGACCTTCATAAAAATTAATCAGTCTTGGATCACCACCAGCTACCAAGCACCTGATGCTGATGTAACCGAATAATTTTTTTTGAAATCTCAGATCCCTTCAAAGACTGCCTATGCTGATGCTGAGTGACTATCCCTGAGTAATTATCCTCTTCCTCCTCAATCATCACGCTGATAGCTTGTAAGAACATTTTTGGTTCTGGGCGCCACCACCAGTGCCTAAGGCACAATTTTTCAGCCCCTGTTTAACAGGGGCGTGTAATTACAATTTTTGATGCAATACTTTGCAGCAGGGCTCGTTTCTGCGTTACAACTAGAGTATCTGTGAGGGGTTGCAGTGTTGTGGCACCAGCACCAGTGCCTAAGGCCCAATTTTTCAGCCCTTGTTTAACAGGGGCGTGTAATTACAATTTTTGATGCAATACTTTGCAGCAGGGCTCATTTCAGCAATCCAACTAGAGTATCTGTGAGGGGTTGCAGTGTTGTGGCACCAGCACCAGTGCCTAAGGCCCAATTTTTCAGCCCCTGTTTAACAGGGGCGTGTAATTACAATTTTTGATGCAATACTTTGCAGCAGGGCTCGTTCCTGCGTTCCAACTAGAGTGTCTGTGAGGGGTTGCAGTGTTGTGGCACCAGCACCAGTGCCTAAGGCCCAATTTTTCAGCCCCTGTTCAACAGGGGCATGTAATTACAATTCTTGATCTAATATTTCACAGCAGGGCCCTGTGAGGGCTTACAGTGTTGTGGCCACAACAACATCTAAGGCCCAAATTTCTGCTGAGTATATAGGGCAGGCCCCTACTTTCAAACATCTAACTTACAAACGACTCCTACTTACAAAAGGAAGGAGACAACAGGAAGTGAGATGAAAGCTACCCCTAGGAAGGGAAATTCTCTCCTGTAAGAGTTAATATGGGAAAAACATTTCTCCTTTCCACTGATGCTTTCCAATCCTTGTTCCACAAAAAAACCCCAAATTCTCAAAAAACATTTTTCATTGGGACAGAAAGTGAGGTGAAATCTTCTGAAGAGGAGGAAAGACAGCAAAACAAATGTCACAGGGGTGATAACCCTTCCCTATGTTTTCCAAAAAGCTTAAAAAAGATTTCCTGACGCCTCCATGGCAGCACACACTGGGTTGTGACTCCGCCCCCACAACCTGACAGGATTGGTTAGCTATAAATTTGAAGGGGAGACACCCCGCTGCATTCTCTTTTTTATCCTCACCTGACAGATTGAGAAGCAAGCTGGCTCCTGTTGTCAAGATTAAGAAAAAGCCTCTTACCGCACTCGCCCCAGCAGGTTCAAGCCTCTCCTGTTTGGAAGTCCCTCCTGTACAGTCTCTAAAGGAGCTTCTATGGAGGGAACCCCCGGTCTGGTGGTCTCAGGGGGCGTCTGGACATCTGGCACAGTAAGCTTTAAAGAAGCTTCATATTTGCAGTGGTCTCCTTTCTTTTTGTTTTGCCTGTACCTTTCTTTCTGCTCAGGGGGCTTGCTGGCACTTGCTGTCCACCGCTGTGGAGCCGTCATGGCCGCCGACGCTCCTCCTCTGCTCTCAGTGCTAGGTGCTGCCTTGGGAGGGTTATGCCCTTCTCCAAGATGGCGCCGAGGTGTTCGGGACGCTCTGCGCATGCGCGGGAGCGTCATTTTGCCGCGACGGCGGCGCCAAATTTAAAAACACAGGAAATTCTGTGTTTTTTGCTGAGGATTCTTACAAGACAAGCTGGATTTCGCCGTACGTTCCACTGCTTTGCAGAAAACAACTCAGCAAGCCCAGGTAAGTTGAATCATCTGATTTAGACTGTATACAGATTTAAAAAAAAAAAAAAAAGTAATGGAATTTAAAAAAAATAAAAATAAAATGTTTTTCTCTTATTACTCTTCAGTCTTACTGTCACTTTTACTATGGAGACCACTGCCCGCGCAGACCACCATCAGCAAACTAGGTAAGAGGCCATCCGTCATTGGTACGTATTGAAGAAGGGGAGAGAAAAAGAGAGCCAACCGCTAACGCTGCGTTTTTGGCAGCCCTACCAGGTCAAGAGCCGCAAGTTCCAGGCGTGAGGGGAGATCAAGTCACGCGTCAAGCAAGAGGTCTCGCAGAAGCCGTTCAAGGTCTTCTTCCCGCCACGAAGACATAGCCGCTCACGTCACAGCCGCTCAAGACGCAGCCGCTCCCGTCATAGTCGGTCACACCGCAGACGGTCACCTTCATCACACCGCCAGAGCCGCCACACCCGTTCTGCAGCAAACGCTTGCTGGGTATGCGGCGCGCCGGCCTTGCCAGAGAAATTAGTCTGCAGATCCTGCTTCAATGAAGCAGCAAAGGACAAGGAATTAGACGCAAGAGTCGCTACGGGGCTCATAAGAGAATCTGTGCGGGAATCCATAAGGGAGACAACGGCACCACTAATGGATAGCCCTACGCCCAGCACAACGGTAACAGACGACCATCAACCCCAGGCGTCAGAACCCTCCTCAGGAATTGAGGATCAGGACATGTCAGCAGGTTTTGACTTCTCCCTTGTACAGCCTTTCGCAAAGTCAGTTAAAGAGGCGATAGGCTGGGAAGAAGATAAAGCGGGGAGAGATCTGATAAGCAGACCAGTCTCACCAACAGACTGACAAAGATGTATCCTCTGAAGGAGTCAAAAGTCAATTAGTTGATGAACACCCCAGTAGTTGACTCCTCCTTGATGCGTCTTGCACGGCATGTCACTCTGCCTATTGAAGACGCGGTTTCCTTTCGGGATGTTCTGGATCGGAAATTGGATCTGGAATTAAAAAAAGCATATTCCACTGCTGGGGGCGCGTGCAGACCAGCAATTACCACAGCAGCAGTGGCTAAAGCCATATCAGGTTGGACAAGACGGTATGGAAGTAGACAAGATAATATCTTCTCTTTAGGAGATCAAGTTGGCAGGTGACTTCGTGGCAGAAGCTTCAGTGGATATTATAAGATCCTCGGCGATATCAATGCTAGCCTCAGTCACGGCAAGAAGGGCCCTGTGGTTGAAACCATGGATGGCCGATACTGCATCTAAAACAAGCTGGTGCAGAATTCCATATGATGGCTCAAACCTGTTCGGGTCTAAATTGGACACCGCTATCTCGAAGGTGACAGGAGGGAAGTCGGGATTAATTCCCCCAGACAGGAGACCCAAGGCCCAAAAGGGTCCGTCCTTCAGGCGCAACCTTCCTGAGAAATATAGGGAAGCTAGATCCTACCGTCCCGGTAGAGAGTTTAGAAGAGACTGGAAAAACACAAGACCTTCCTTCCTTAGGATGCAAAAGTCCAAGACTACCCCGGCAGGGGAGCAGCAGAAGTCTTTTTGAAGGTTCGCCTGCCCACCCAGTACAGGTGGGCGCCAGGCTCAAGGACTTCGTACAGATTTGGTCAAGCCATATAAAGGACCCGTGGACTCTTTCCACAATCAAATTTGGACACAAGTGGAAGTTTATGGGCAAACTTCCAAAAAATCACTTCCAATCAACAAGACTGCCATCTTCTCCAATCAAGAGGAAGTTACTATTAAAATATACAGTGGAATTGAAGGAAAAAGGGGCAATCCTGGAGGTTCCGTCAGATCAAAAGGGGAGGGGGTTCTATTCCCCACTATTTTTGGTAAAGAAGAAAACCGGAGACTTACGCCCTGTATTGGATTTAAAAGATCTCATCAGGAACATAAAAATAGAGGCCTTCAAGATGGAGAGTATGCAGTCCATACTTCTGGCTGTGAACCTGGGCGACTGGATGCTTTCTGTAGATTTATCGGGCGCTTATCTACATATTCCAATTCATCCCGCCTTTCAGAAATTCCTCCGATTTGCCATCAACAAAAGCCACTTCCAATTCCAGTGCATTCCTTTAGGCATTTCGTCGGCTCCCAGGATATTCACCAAGGTCCTCCTACCCTTGGTTGCATTCCTCAGGGAAAAGGGTCTGCGAGTCCACCATTATCTGGACAACATCCTGCTCTTGGCAGAAGATCAAAGAACCTTGCTATGTCATCAGAGAATCTTACTCACGACTCTCCAGGACTTCGGTTGGCTAATCAACTGGAAAAAGAGCAGTCTACGACCCACACAAAACATGGTATTTCTGGGAGCGGATCTGAACACCAAATTGAACAGGGTACAACTCCCTCAGGAGAAGATTCAGCCTCTAGTACAGAAGAGGCGGAGATTACTATCAGCGAGGCATCTCCCAGCCAGAATCTGCTTGAGTGTGCTAGGGTCCATGGCTGCAACCCTGCCCATGGTGCAGTGGTCACAATGGCACATGAGAGTCCTGCAAAACTCCTTTCTGAGGCAGTGGGATGGAGTATCGATGCGTCAGACCATTACCATCTCCAGACCAATGAAGCAATCAGTGTGGTGGTGGACACACTTGACCAACCTCAGGAAATACAAGCTGATAGTTTCCCTAGATCCAATAATAGTCACTTCGGATGCCTGTCAGAGCGGCTGGGGAGCCCACTGTCAAGATCGAGCAGCACAGGGCCGATGGCAGTTCCGGGCCCAGGGGATAGTATTGAATATACTGGAACTCAGGGCAGCCTTCCAGGCCCTCATGGCATTTGCACCAGTCCTCAAAGGGAAGAACGTGCTTATCCGGATGGACAACAAGGTGGCAGTGTCCTACATCCAGAAGCAAGGGGGTATCAAGAGTCTCACACTGTTGGAAGAAGTCCGTCCTATCTTGGAATGGGCACAGGCACACCTAGCAGACTTAAAAAAACAATATATGTTCCTGCGGCACAGAACATGTTAGCCGATTACTTGAGTCGAGAGACTCTTTCCAACAACGAATGGTCCCTGAGTCTCCAGGCCTTTTCTCTTCTTATGGAGACATAGGGAATGCCAGAGATCGACTTAGCAGCCACTCCTGCGAATACGAAGTGTCGGAGGTTTCTGTCCAGAGCATCTTTCCCTTCAGCCGAAGGGATAGATTGTCTAATTCACCCATGGAACTTCAAGTTGGGGTACATATTCCCGCCAACTCCGTTAATTGCAAGATTCCTATCCAGGCATCGGAGATCTTCAGCCACGATAATCGCGGTAATCCCTCTTTGGCCGAGAAGACCATGGTTCACTATTGCAGCTCAGCCTTCAACCTCCAATCCTTCTTCCGGTAACTCCGGATTTACTATTTCAAGGCCAATTTCTACATCCAGTTCCAGAGAAGCTGCATCTGATGGCATGGAAGTTGAGAGGGTTAGGTTAAGGGAGCAAGGCTGCTCACAGGAAGTAATATCAACCCTGATGCAAGCCAGGAAAAGTACCACCAACACCACCTATACAAGAATTTGGAACAAATTCTTTACAATGGCGCAGCAGAAGGGATGGGATCCTATTGCTCCAGAACCTTCTCAAATCCTAGAGTTCCTCCAGTCAGGAGTCAACAAAGGTCTAAGTTCAAGTACCCTTAAGGTACAAGTATCCGCCTTGTCGGCCAAAACAGGCACCGGATGGGCATTGCATCTACTGGTTATCCAATTCCTGAGAGCCTGTCTAAAAATCAAACCTCCTAAGAAACCAGTTTTTCCATCATGGGATCTCTCAGTAGTTCTCGATGCCTTCACCAATCCTCCTTTTACTCCATCCGAATCAATATCTCTGTGGGATCGAATCCTAAAACTGTCTTTTCTCATTGCAATTACATCAGCAAGGAGGGTATCTGAAATCCAAGCACTGATGGCATCAGAACCTTACTTAGTATTCTTCCCTGATAAGGTAGTACTAAGACCTTCAGACCACTTCATCCCGAAGGTAGCAACTTCCTTC